>CABFPE010000313.1:438464-494713 GCA_900660155.1 Hofstenia miamia
ATATATAAATATATATATATAACGCTGTCCGATCTTCGGTTTCCAATAGTTTTAAATCATTTCTCGTTCTATCAATAGACTATAATACCTATGAAAGTCAATCAACCGTAACTATAATTTTCCAGTAGACACAGGCAAAGTCTTAATAAGGTGCTCGTGCGCAAATTGGTTTCTAGGCGAATTTAATTTGAACGACATTTGTATTGCTAAAACTTTACTTGTAAAGTAGCTTTTTGTTACTAGTTACATTTTAATTCATATTGTATAATGGATGATATCTCTGGTTTTTTAAATTTCCTGTTTACATCGACCAGTTCAAACAAATCATATATTTACTTCTCAAATAATTGAATTTGGATTGTGTATTCATTGGTTCAACTAACTAGGTGAGCGGATGTTGCAAAATTATATAGAATATGCTTTATATATATATATATATATATATTATATATATATATAATATATATCATATAAGCTTAAGATTTCGGAATATCCATAGTGATTATCTATGTCAATGTATTGCATATATGTGTACTTTAATCTAAATGGCATATCACAATTAATAACTAATGTATCTGATAATCAGCTATGAATATTAACTTTTGATATGAATCCAGTTTTTAGGTATCTATGCCGATATATGTTCAAGATTTCAAGAGCAAAACAAGTAGAAAAAGCCATAGTCACAAATGCAGAAGGTAAATTTTTAATTTTTTGAGATTTTCATAATTATTTTACAACTAGTTTTCCGTTTCGTAATGACTCTCGAAGGTCATTTCGGTTTTATTGAAAGCATTTAAGGTTTAATTTAAACTGAAATATAACTTCATTTAGAATAGCTTAAAGATGAAGACCATTATACATACAGTGTGATTGTCGGTGGCGAAGTTTTTGAATGTTTTGTAAATTTATCACATCATATACTGATGTTCTCCTGCTGATAAGGCTTTGAGTAAAGTAGCTTTGCTTGGAGATTATCAGCAGTAGAATAACAGTAAATGCATGAGTAAATATGTACAAAAGTCTTCAAGAAACTCTAATAAATGTTTCTTCTGTCTTCTGGGCAAAAAATTAACACAATTGCTATAATCGTAGCTAGTTGCTTGGAAATGATCGCTTTAGCAGTGTGTTAGTAATTAATTTTTTAGAAATTTTAAGTTATATAAATTTAAGTACATAAACCCAATACTAATAAATTTATTAAATCAAGGAAGATGTACATAAAAGTGTTTGTAATTATGTATGTATAAATATATATATATATAAATATATATATGTATATATATACTTATATCTCGCTCTCTGTACTATGAAAATGTCAATTTAGGTGTACAGAGAGCGATGTGAGTAAAAAGTCCCATAGTACAGAGAGCGAGGTATAAATCCACAAAGACTATGAAATCTATAAATTTTTTTGCTAAAAATATGAACGCTACTCGAAGGAATAAAAAACACCAAATTTAAATTTTTGTTCAACAACTTTGATTTTTCAAAAAATATATGGGTCAATATTTATATCTCGCTCTCTGTACACCTCGCTTCCTGTACTCTTTAGTAACAATCATAGAGCGTTTATTCTTATAATAAACTCCAAAAATCAAATTTTTATGCCAATAACCGCTACAATAGTAAATAAATATTTCAAAATAACCAAAAAAATTCAGCTGTCTAATCCGGATTTGATTTCAGTTGCTATTCGTGACAGGATTTGAAGTTTTATATTTTACTAGAGATCCAAATCAAATACTTAGGTGAATGAATATCATAGTACGCAAGTTATGTGCTAAAATAACCATAAAGACTTGCAAGCTGTCTATTCAGGACAATATAAAGCATCAATATTTACATTGTCTACAATTTGTACTAAGTATACCCATGTATAATTAATTATTTAAAATCTTTATCTTCAAGTAAGTGTGCTTATTGTTAAATTGAATGCTAATTGGAATTGGTCACAGTAATTACAATCCACAAGTAGGATTGATTGCGAAAAATTGAGGTTTTTTATTAATTAATTAACGTTGGAAATTAAAAATGTTAGCATTTCTATGATAAGTAGAATAGAATTGTTAGTTAGTTAGTTAAAAGTAGTGGAGCTATTGTTGCAGTGATTATTGCCAGAAAGCAAGTTGAATAGTAAATGATTGACCTCGGAACCTAATTGATGATCTTCTGCAGGTTTAAAACTTATTTATAAATTAAATGAATAAATTAATAAATAACAATCATTATTTCTGAAACTTTTAAAACGATTTGAGATTCGGATTACTCAGATTGCTTGTAAATACAATAAATCCCGTATAATAGAAGATTATGAATATAAAATTTTTAGAATCAAGTGAATTAAATAAAGATTGATTGTATTTTCAATATATTAGAAACAGTGAAGCTGAAGGAATTTTATGTTGCTTAAATATATTTTATTTCCGGAATAGACAAATTAGACAATATGGCGGATTAAACACAACTAATACAATAAAGCTAAAAAATTCTTGTTAAGCAAATGTTAGTTGTGATATTAATTACTATATTAAAAAATTATTAAAAGTTAGTAATGATTGCAGCTACCATGAAAATTTTTTGAAGTCCCGATTAGACAGATTGCTTGTAAGTATTATCAATCCCGCTTACTTAAGCAAAAAATTTCGGTAAATGGCAAAATATAAATTGTCAATACTATCATATAACTTAATATATTCTAAAGTTTCACCTTAATTTCAGATTTCAATTAATCCGGATTAGAGAGCGTGGATGGTAAAGAATAAAAAATATGAGCAAATCATTGATTTAGATTAAATAATTTCATTGTTACTACACAATATAAGCTTAATTATGTACATATTCGCAAACTACTGAGATATCCGGATTAAAAAACGTTTAGGATAATAGCGTGAAAATAACATTTCTGTACGTAATTATTCATAAGAAAGCACACAAGCGAGAAATTTTTCATTTTTTTGAAAAAGTATACACAGAGGGAGTTTTTAGCACCTTTTGTACAGAGAGTGAGATATAAATTTTGAAAGCGTACAGAGAACG
The DNA here is from genome assembly GCA_900660155.1 of Hofstenia miamia. Classification (NCBI taxonomy): domain Eukaryota; kingdom Metazoa; phylum Xenacoelomorpha; order Acoela; family Hofsteniidae; genus Hofstenia; species Hofstenia miamia. The sequence goes on from CABFPE010000313.1 coordinate 441,504, forward strand.
AGATATATATATATATATATATATATATATATATATATATATATATATATATATATATATAAATATTGGAGGTAACCCCGAATACCCAAGACCCAATACCCAATATTATAAAATCAATACCCAATATTTATCTACCACTATTTTTCGTACATTAATTGACTTCAGGGCCGTACCCAACTGAAATTTAAGAGACGCTCCTGCTCCTTGAAATTAAATTTTGGACAACCCTTTTCCTACGATATCATTACTCTTGTAATAGTCTTTATCATCATTATGGCAATGCTGAGTTGTGAGTTTGTGTGTGTTTGTGTATGTGTGTCTGTGAATAGGTGCATGATACTTAGTATGCCAAGAACTATTTAAAAAATATGTTTTTTTACTAGCACCCTATGATATTCCTTGAAAATGGGAAACGCAAGCTGTTGATGAGGAGGGAAATCAAGATATATTTCAGTGATTAAAAATTTGAAAAAATCCAAATCATTTATAAATGAAACTGTACATTTTCTTGTATTACTATAATTTTGCATTTGCTTCACATGCTAAAAAATAGTTGAGATTTGCCATTAGGAGTTTTTTTATTAATGGTTGGGGTTACTGTTCGAGTCGATAGACAACTGTTGGTAAACCATTATAAGAGTCTGCACTTTACCTCTAGAAATGTACATTCTCGCCCTGCGAGTACTCGAAATCAGAGCGAGTCGAGTCAAGTATCCGATCTAACTCGACTCGAAATTTAAGCATAAAGTTTTGAGTCAAGTTGAGTGATTGAGTTCTGTCTGTTGACTTTGTTTTGAACAGTACATTGCATGTTTGCCTGAATGAAAGCATATGTAAAATTTTATGATAGAGAAAACTTTTCTTACCAAAATGTTTTCCAGGTTATTGAAGTTGAGTAATACTGTCTAGCGAATGATCCTTACTAATATCAAATGTTTCACATTGCGTTGATAAGATCTCTCTGGCTAGAGCAAGATTAAGATTTGATAGTTTGTAAAATTTCACAAATGGCGGTTTTAACAAGGTTGGGCAAAATTATTGGCTTGGGTATACCCAACCAATGGTATAAGCGTTGAACCAAGCTCGAGGAAGTCGAGGCCAAAAATTCTGTTGTTTGTTCCAGCTCATTGGCCTCTATCGCCAGGTTCTTTGACACAAGATCGTCAGATGAGCTTCAAGCGGACCGTATAACCTTGCCTTTTGTTGACAACTGTTGGTCCTTCGTAGGCTGGATAATCCTAAGTTTAGAGAAGCGTTTGGATCTAAAATACCTAGAGGATTTAATCGAAAGAAGCTTTCAGAAAACACCGAAAAGTTGGCCAGCAACACACTCAAACAATTATTATTAAGAATCGTGGCAAAGAAGTTTATCTATTAATTGACGCCGGCATACTCAATAATATGTCAATTGGTGTTGATGGAAGTAGTTGCATTTTTATTAAAAGCGTTTGCATGGTTCAGATGAAAGCACCAGATATTGAGAAGGAAACTGTTAAGATAATTGATTGGTTGCAGTCAGAGGGTTTGTTCGTGTTTTGTATAGTCGCCAATAACGCGACGTCGATGCAAAAAGCTTTAGATGATATTTCCAACGATAACCCCATTGACGTTGAATGCGATTTGCATAATCCAGATAATGAAACTGAAGCTGATGATGAGGTTTCTTACCAACTCTTACTGAAGGCGTTTCACATAGCGCAAGCAGCTGTGGTGTATTTGCTCTTCATTGTGCCTGTCATAGTTTTCAGTTAATTCTGAAAAGTATTATTAGGTCAAAGATGCATTGGATACGTTGTTGAAAGAGTTTACAAATCTCCGGAAGCATCAGCTAAATTACGAGCAGTTCAAACAGCAAGTGGTATTTATATGCGTAAAGTGCTATCACGTCCTGGCGATACTAGATGGAATATTATAATTGATTCGTGGTGGAGAGCTTTGGACTTGAAGGAGTACATGAATTTGGCTTTGATCGTTAAAGCGACAATAGAGGAAGACACATGGGCTAAAATGAAAAAAGCCATTGTAATTTGTGAGGCAGTTGGCGTAGCTACAGATGTCACTCAAGCAGATTCTTCAACGCCTGTTTCCTTGGCTCAAGAAATTGATGGTCTGGTGTGTCATGCTGAGCTACTCAAAACTTTTAATGATCATGATTTGAAAAGCGCTGGAGGGCAGTTTATGCAAATTCTGAAGGCACGGTTATCAAGCAATTTTTCCTGCGATTTGTACAAGTGTTCTAATTTGCTTGATCCATCAATTAATCAGAGAAATTCGATGTCTGTTGATGAGCGTGCTGAAAGTTTGCGGTTGATAATAAGATACTCAGGTGCTTGGGCGCAGCGATGAGGTGACGTGGCATTCGATTCTGGCACTTTTTCTGCTCAAGTAGGGAAATTTATTATCCCTGAAATTCAACCTGTTGACAAAACTGTTACTTGAAAACCAATTTATGCATTTTTGGGCAAACAAGGCATCTACATTGTGTGAGCTGTCCTTATTCAATAATTCACTCGGCAACGGCGTGTCATCAGAAGGTGATGTAGAGCGAAGTTATTGGACTGAGGCACGTATGAATGAAAGTCGAACACAATCTCAACTCTTTCTATCCAGAAATTTTGATAAAATACATTGAAAGAAACAGGATATTTGCGATGAAAAGAAGATTGCAAAGAAGCGAACCCGTTTTGAAAGTATAATGAACCAGTATTCGCGTAGTGATGATGCAATGCAACTGAGAGCGGCTGGAATAGCAACATATGTCAACGTACACATATTGAAGGGTTACAATGTCGAATGTGCGATAATTGGGCTCACGTTAAGTGCNGTCACTCAAGCAGATTCTTCAACGCCTGTTTCCTTGGCTCAAGAAATTGATGGTCTGGTGTGTCATGCTGAGCTACTCAAAACTTTTAATGATCATGATTTGAAAAGCGCTGGAGGGCAGTTTATGCAAATTCTGAAGGCACGGTTATCAAGCAATTTTTCCTGCGATTTGTACAAGTGTTCTAATTTGCTTGATCCATCAATTAATCAGAGAAATTCGATGTCTGTTGATGAGCGTGCTGAAAGTTTGCGGTTGATAATAAGATACTCAGGTGCTTGGGCGCAGCGATGAGGTGACGTGGCATTCGATTCTGGCACTTTTTCTGCTCAAGTAGGGAAATTTATTATCCCTGAAATTCAACCTGTTGACAAAACTGTTACTTGAAAACCAATTTATGCATTTTTGGGCAAACAAGGCATCTACATTGTGTGAGCTGTCCTTATTCAATAATTCACTCGGCAACGGCGTGTCATCAGAAGGTGATGTAGAGCGAAGTTATTGGACTGAGGCACGTATGAATGAAAGTCGAACACAATCTCAACTCTTTCTATCCAGAAATTTTGATAAAATACATTGAAAGAAACAGGATATTTGCGATGAAAAGAAGATTGCAAAGAAGCGAACCCGTTTTGAAAGTATAATGAACCAGTATTCGCGTAGTGATGATGCAATGCAACTGAGAGCGGCTGGAATAGCAACATATGTCAACGTACACATATTGAAGGGTTACAATGTCGAATGTGCGATAATTGGGCTCACGTTAAGTGCGGTATACAGGCCCAATGATTCTTTTATTGTAATGGCTGTAGTTAGGTTTGGATAACAAAAATATTAATTTTTGTTTAACCTATTCCTTTTTGCAGTTCTATTCTAATCCACGTTTATTGATGTCGGTACCTAAAATTGTGACGGTCCTACTGTTTATATTTTTATATAAAGTAATTGTTACTATTTAGAATTAAAAGCGAAGTTTTCTTAGATTTGCATGGATTTATTGAATATGTGCTTTCCTTAATAAATTTTGACAAGCTCGTTTAGCTGGTATTATGCGCTTTTAGTAATGCTAAATGTGTTTCAGTTAAGAATATTGAGAGTATAATCGTATTTGCTTAATTTGTAATAAATTTCCTGATGGATGCAAAATAAACATATTAAAGCTATCATATACTTAACAAAACACTGGTATATAATTTATTTCAATGAATTTATACTGTTGCCTAAAAAACGACGATTAATTTCTTTAATCTGAATTTTATTTAGGAATGTAACTAGGTATTTTTGTTTGCTATTTACCTTAGAATCAATTACCTTTATCAAACCTCCTTTCTTTGTTGATAATCAAGTCGTTATTGATTTGTTTGAGTCAACAAAAGTTTGCACAAGTGTCTGAGAAAAAGCGATTTAACATACTAATTTACATGTAACTGTTTTAAATGGTTAAATTCAAAGCTATATCGCACTTTGGTTGAATTATGTAATAAATGCAGTACTTTTACTTATTCTAAGACTTTTTGTGACGTTAGACATTTGCAATTTGATGAAAGCTCTTTAGGTTAATAGTTTCGAAAGTAGTGCAAAATAAATGGAAACAAATTCCACGAAACAAATCTATGCGGAGGGTTTTTACAGTAGCATGATTTATAAATTTAGACAGCATAATTGGATAATGACTGCCCCAAATTGCCCCACTAAAAAAATTCTGCCCAAAACTTTTTCCGATATCTTATTGAACCATATCTGTTCTATGACAATTTTCATAGCCTACATGGGACCACCATTCTGCTAATAGAAATCTAATAACAAATGTGATAGCAATACACATTATTAATAGCAGAATGAAATTTCATCTTGACTCTAAGGTTTCTTATACAGCTAATATTTGTATGGAATACAATTGTGCAAGGGTCATTGCACTCCTGTCAGTGTAATTACAAAGCTTATTGACGAAAATCAAATCAAAAAAGATCTTGGTATTATTGAATAGAATCAAATTTCGCCAAGAGCCACTAAATTTCCAAAGGAAATTCAATTTTTATCAAGCAGAGAACTTGAATGCAAAAAATTACTTTTACAATCTCAAAAATTTCTTGTTTTATTCTGAACTCAAAAGTGTTTCTCTCCCACTTTTGCCCCATACCCGCGCCGAAACATGGTGCTCTCGGTCGATCGACCTGCCCCACTTCCTTCTCTACTTCCTACATCATTTATTTCAATAAGTGAATAAAAGCATTGTTGCTAACCTTCAGTCTGGGTTCAAAGCTACTGGATTGTATCTTCTGAGTCCACAAGAGCCGTTGAAGCATCTTCCTGACGCCGCTGATGTGATTCGTTCTGAATCCTCAACAAAGATTGGGCGTTGTCTGGATGTTTTCTTATCGAATTGCTTCGCAATCATTGGAATTATTAACGTTAAACTCTTTTTATTGACATTTCTATCCTAAAAAAAATTTTCTAGTTTTCTACAAGTACGAAAAACGGCGTTTCTATGTATAATATACATTTTGAAAAAAACTGCTCAAAGTTAGCTCCTCTTACAGTATATAACAAATCTTTTCAATTTATATTCAGATAATTGACTTTGAATTAAATATATAATTTCTTAATCAAAATCAATATTTTTCATACCTAGATGTAGATTTTAATATATCTATTTCGAGGTTGATATATGATATATGTCTCATTCTATTTTTTCCAGAAGAGAATGTGAATTTTTTTTTGCATAGAAGAACAGCCAGGTAGCCTTGAAGAACAGAAATAAAATATTATTGTTAATGAATAAAGTAAAGCCATTCAGAAATTTTAAAGAAAGAGTAATCGCATTACAATTATTGTTTGCAAAATACTAAATAACCTAGTTGTACCATGATGTTTATGGCAATTTGTTTAAATATTTCATAAAGCTATTGTTGGGAACGCATGTTTAACCCTATCTCGGCCAAGCTTTTCTTATACTTTCAAATCCGAGGGGCACATTAAAAGCACAATCTCATAAAATCAATCATATTCATCACCAAACAGCAAAACCTGGCAGAAGGTCATATTGGGCGCTGACGTCAGCAACTTGACTGCAATGCCAAGGCATTTGAAAAATGTGTACCAAGACTACAACCAATGGCGTACGCAGGATTTTCTGACGGGGGACATCATCGTCATTACCCAATGTGAAAATTTTGAAAATATTGAAAAAATAGACCATAAAAATGCATTTCATGATCGTAGATTTTAAATTTTTCAATTTTTTACGAAAATTTTTTTGATTTATCCAGTCAAAATCAAATTTGGAAACATGACGGGGGGGGGACATTGCACCATATCCCCCCTGCGTACGCCACCGACTGCACCAATGCTAAAATTTGGCTAGGTAGTATCCAATGATAAACTGAACAAATTGAGAAAGCAATGCTTAAATGTAATCCTGACATTTTTAGAATATTATTGTGAATAACTAGAAAAATAATAAGTAGTGTGATTTTTATTTTTAGACCATTCTCTTACTAACAATATTTTAGGAAAAGTAAAAAAGTTCTTAAAGTAAAATATGCTTTAAAATTAGAGATATAACATTATTTCTGAGCACCCCAGTCGAAAATGGAGGCTTTCGGTTGTGTGGGTCTTTTCACACTTTGACCAACATAACACAACAGCAAAAGTCTGCTGTGTCACACAACAGTCTCAAAACAACACAACAAAGTCAAAAATGTATTTATAAGATATCCACAAAAGGATCAAGGATACCAAATTCTAAACCATTCTTCTTACACCAAATGTCTAAATCATACGAGTACGGGACCAAATTGAACTAATAATTGCTTTTATTTTGTATTCTATTAGCAATTTTACAATATTTTCCAAGCTAATAATTTTTTGTGTAATGTTTCAATACAGTACTCAATGACTAACTAATTTCAACCCATATAATTCCACGAAAAATTGATGTACGGGAACAAATATCATAAAACTGGGCCGGAATAGAGACTGAAAAATTAAGAATGGGAATATAAATTTGTGGCCAAGCAGGTTTCTATTTTTAATATAACTATACTAAGCAAAAACAGTCATTAGGCATTCGATCCTTAAGCTGATGCATAATTAAAATATTTGTAGGATGGGGTCAGTTTAAGCTAGGACATGAAATTCCCAATCGAGTTGAAGATAGTATCTCTTAAATTTTTTAGAGCAATTCCTATTTAATTGAAATTCACATACATGTAAATGATATTTCCTTAACTTGACCGTTATTTACAATGACATTCAATGATTATTCATTTGATTTGGTTATTTGCAATTTAAATTCAGTACTCTATGATTATTATTATTATTATTAATATATATATATACATATAAAGCTTCAATGGAGATTATAAAAAATAAATAAACATTAAACAGCCCGGGATTTTTAAAAATTTTTTCACAATGCTAAAAATAATTTTAAGTGCATATACCTAAAAAAATTGCAATCTGAAAAAACCACGTGATAGAAGAAAGTCTCCTCTTTCCTTTTTTTGCTTCTAATCTGTAACTCGGCTCTGTCCCATTGAAGCTTGGAGAAAATTCTTTGTATTTGTGAAAAACGGTTTGTTCCGATAAATGGCTGCCGCGCAGTTTAAGGCAAAAGAAAAGCTTTTTAGAAATATATTATTTTGAGAATCTCCGTACTATCAAATGTTAACTTTGCAGCCAAAGCATCAAGGCCCGCAATCAGAATCTGATTTTTCTTCATTTGGATTGACGACTGTTGATTATTTTATATAAGCTCCAAGGATGTATTAAGTTCGCATTCCTATTAATAACTCATGGGTTGTATATCTGTAACTACATTACATAAATAGAAATAATGGGTTTACTAATTTGTTAATATATTTGAAAATAAAAAAATAATTACCAGATTTCTTCTATCAAAGGCAAAATTTTGGGATGCTGCATTTTTAGGTCCTANCTGGGCGTTAAAGCATATTACTTTAGGCAACTAATTTGTCCATGGAATCACAAGTACTCCGTGTTCTGCTGCCTACACTACATGCATTTTTAAAAGATACAGCATCATCTTTTGTTTCGTAGTATTTTGTTATCAGTGCTACTCTCAGAGCTAATAATGTTCTAATCCTATAGAATAGAAAAAAATTTATTCCGAAATGAATTCTCCACTATATAATATTAATAGCAACTCTGAAAGCGTCAATAACCATGCGCAACAATGAAAGTACAATATTTTTAATAACATAATATCTCTTTACATTGTTTCAAGGTATTATTAATTTGTAGGCCTGTATTATTGCTCTAGACAAACGATTCTATACTCTCATAGAATAAAATGAATTATTATTACTTGAATTTTTTAAATTACTAATATAGCATTTCGAAGGATTGCGCTAAGCCTCTCATTTACTGAAGTCCGAAAACTTCATATTTGCAAAATTGTAAATGATTATACGCATAGTACATTAAAATTAATAAGGAATTGGAATAGCCTAAGAATGTTTGCAACATTTTTGAATTCAATGTTTCATATCTATTGTTGTTTACATTGCCTAAATTACCTAAATTTTAGCTTCAGAAAGTCATTGTAACATTCAAATTTCCTTCAGAATAAGGAATGAAATAATACAATGCTCTTGGGAAGGCACGTTTTTAAATATTGTATTCCAGAAAATCTGTAAGACCACAGTAAACTTTTCATAGTAGCTGTAAATATGTTTAATACGTGATATTTTTCATGTGNTAGCATATATGAAATTTAACTTATTTCGTATAAATCAAGTATTGAGTATTATCTAGAAATCAAAAACCAAATACTGAATAAGAACATAATACATGTTTCTGCAATACTATTTTTTATTGTTTTGGTCTAAAAAGACCACGTATCCAAATGTATTATTTTGTTAAAAAAATTTATTTAAATTCTAACAAAGCGCTATTTTGCAAACTTATTTATCAGATTTAGGCAAAAGCAGATTATTACTAAATATTTTCAATAACACAACAACCCTAATGTTTTTCATTAAGACTAAGCGAATATTTTTAATACAGAACTGAATTATATATTCATTAATATTTAGCTGATTTATGGCTTGAGTAAGCTGAATGTGAGGTGTATTTGATTCATCGCAATTGATACAAAATCCTAGAATTGCACTTCGATATATATATTTAATACTAGCTTTTTGTTGCCCGATTCATAATGCTATTTGATTTAGAAAAACAACTTGTTCAAACTTCTTTCTTAAATTAATTGAATCAAATGTTTTTGATAATTCTAAACAAATTAGGTTTAAATTATTACAATTATGTTAGCGTTGACTTAAAAAAAATGATATTGAAAGCTGGGCGTTATAGCATTTTGTTATCAGTGCTACTCTCAGAGCTAATAATGTTCTAATCTTATAGAAAGAATACAAAAAAATTTATTCCGAAATGAATTCTCCAATATATAATATTAATAGCAACTCTGAAAGCGTCAATAACCATGCGCAACAATGGAAGTACAATATTTTTAATAACATAATATCTCTTTACATTGTTTCAAGGTATTATTAATTTGTAGGCCTGTATTATTGCTCTAGACAAACGATTCTATACTCTCATAGAATAAAATGAATTATTATTACTTGAATTTTTTAAATTACTAATATAGCATTTCGAAGGATTGCGCTAAGCCTCTCATTTACTGAAGTCCAAAAACTTCATATTTGCAAAATTGTAAATGATTATACGCATAGTACATTAAAATTAATAAGGAATTGGAATAGCCTAAGAATGTTTGCAACATTTTTGAATTCAATGTTTCATATCTATTGTTGTTTACATTGCCTAAATTACCTAAATTTTAGCTTCAGAAAGTCATTGTAACATTCAAATTTCCTTCAAAATAAGGAATGAAATAATACAATGTTCTTGGGAAGGCACGTTTTTAAATATTGTATTCCAGAAAATCTGTAAGACCACAGTAAACTTTTCATAGTAGCTGTAAATATGTTTAATACGTGATATTTTTCATGTGTATTTGGATTAGCGGACTTTTTATAGCTCATGATTAGAAGCAAAGTGGTGAGCAAATATTTACAAATATTTTAAATATTTTTGCTGCATTCTTAAATGATTTGATAAGCATTAAAAATGCTAATAATATACACAGCATTAAATTTACGAAATTGTTACATCGGAGCACATCTCATGACAACTTATTAAATCTAAAAAGCTATATATCCATTCAAAATAAATATTTCAGTGACTTTCGAAATTCTTAATATTTTTCATTGACAATAAATTGAACTTACATGTATTAGGCATTAAACAATATAAATTTGAAAATATTAAAAAAGTGTTAAATAAACAAAATTCTTGTATATTGACTATTAAACATTATAGCCTTCGAGGGATTGGGAGTGCTAAACAAAGTTAAATTTAAATTTAGTTTGCAGAGATTGGATATGTTCCGAAAGCCACCAGTTGCACATATCTCAGAAAAAAGTTAAGCTACGCAAAAGTAATTTTAACCATGTTAAATAGTTTTCCTTTCAATTTTTTTAAATTCTAGTACAATTTTGAATTATTATGTATCTCTTATAGCCTGACAGTTCTAGTACAAGGGAATAAGTTAACCAAATGCCAAAGTAATGATATTGGTGTACAACATCCATGAGCGAGTTGCAAAAAATTTCGTTTGTGTCCCTTTTTTGAAAAACTGTTTTAAATTTAATCTAACATGAATTATATATCAGAATGCAAACTTCAATAACTGTGCTGATTCAATCATTTTTAGACTCGCTTACAGAATGAAAACATGTGAAAATATTTCATTGATGCACAATGTGAATATGTAATCTATCGAACGTTTATGTGCATATTTGTTAATTTCTTTGTATTCTAGGTATTTTTATTATATTCTACACGTAATTACAGTTTAAAATTTTTATTATTTAAAAACCGAATTTTTTTGCAAGTCCCTATACATTTAATACTTCGGGCAATAATATACTAATGAATTATAAGCAATTTCAAAAATTGCCATAGTCACGGAGATAAGGAATGAATCCCTTTGAAGCAAAATCAGCTATCAAATATAAATTTTTTTAATTCAATTGTTGTAACTTTGCTCTCAATAATATCATGAAATGCATTTCCAAAGTTTATTTTTTCAATATCTTCAAAAGTGTTCGGGTGGCTTTGCCCCACTTTTGATCTGTCACTTGATCACTACTAGATGTTCCCATGTCAAAAATCCTGCCTACACCCATGCATGCAACCAAGGCCTATTTTAATCACTGGCTAGTTATTTGCATAAATATATAGGCCTTAAAATCTATTTTTTGAAAAGACAATCAGCAAACTTTCCTTCAAAATATATGTGTACATTTAATATTCACGGCACTTTTAATAATTTACACAGACTCCATTTAAATTGGCAAATATTTGCATCCTTCCAAGGCTTACTGTAATCACGGCCTGATGATTTGCGGTAAAATAATCTAAAATGAGGAAAAAAATTTACTCCAGTGCAGGATAGCATTTGGTATAACAAGTCGCTTTTGTTGACCAAATNACATTGCCTAAATTACCTAAATTTTAGCTTCAGAAAGTCATTGTAACATTCAAATTTCCTTCAGAATAAGGAATGAAATAATACAATGCTCTTGGGAAGGCACGTTTTTAAATATTGTATTCCAGAAAATCTGTAAGACCACAGTAAACTTTTCATAGTAGCTGTAAATATGTTTAATACGTGATATTTTTCATGTGTATTTGGATTAGCGGACTTTTTATAGCTCATGATTAGAAGCAAAGTGGTGAGCAAATATTTACAAATATTTTAAATATTTTTGCTGCATTCTTAAATGATTTGATAAGCATTAAAAATGCTAATAATATACACAGCATTAAATTTACGAAATTGTTACATCGGAGCACATCTCATGACAACTTATTAAATCTAAAAAGCTATATATCCATTCAAAATAAATATTTCAGTGACTTTCGAAATTCTTAATATTTTTCATTGACAATAAATTGAACTTACATGTATTAGGCATTAAACAATATAAATTTGAAAATATTAAAAAAGTGTTAAATAAACAAAATTCTTGTATATTGACTATTAAACATTATAGCCTTCGAGGGATTGGGAGTGCTAAACAAAGTTAAATTTAAATTTAGTTTGCAGAGATTGGATATGTTCCGAAAGCCACCAGTTGCACATATCTCAGAAAAAAGTTAAGCTACGCAAAAGTAATTTTAACCATGTTAAATAGTTTTCCTTTCAATTTTTTTAAATTCTAGTACAATTTTGAATTATTATGTATCTCTTATAGCCTGACAGTTCTAGTACAAGGGAATAAGTTAACCAAATGCCAAAGTAATGATATTGGTGTACAACATCCATGAGCGAGTTGCAAAAAGTTTCGTTTGTGTCCCTTTTTTGAAAAACTGTTTTAAATTTAATCTAACATGAATTATATATCAGAATGCAAACTTCAATAACTGTGCTGATTCAATCATTTTTAGACTCGCTTACAGAATGAAAACATGTGAAAATATTTCATGAATTCAAGAATTGCCTTCAAATAGTTATTGATGCACAATGTGAATATGTAATCTATCGAACGTTTATGTGCATATTTGTTAATTTCTTTGTATTCTAGGTATTTTTATTATATTCTACACGTAATTACAGTTTAAAATTTTTATTATTTAAAAACCGAATTTTTTTGCAAGTCCCTATACATTTAATACTTCGGGCAATAATATACTAATGAATTATAAGCAATTTCAAAAATTGCCATAGTCACGGAGATAAGGAATGAATCCCTTTGAAGCAAAATCAGCTATCAAATATAAATTTTTTTAATTCAATTGTTGTAACTTTGCTCTCAATAATGTCATGAAATGGATTTCCAAAGTTTATTTTTTCAATATCTTCAAAAATGTTCGGGTGGCTTTGCCCCACTTTTGATCTGTCACTTGATCACTACTAGATGTTCCCATGTCAAAAATCCTGCCTACAACCATGCATGCAACCAAGGCCTATTTTAATCACTGGCTAGTTATTTGCATAAATATATAGGCCGTAAAATCTAATTTTTGAAAAGACAATCAGCAAACTTTCCTTCAAAATATATGTGTACATTTAATATTCACGGCACTTTTAATAATTTACACAGACTCCATTTAAATTGGCAAATATTTGCATCCTTCCAAGGCTTACTGTAATCACGGCCTGATGATTTGCGGTAAAATAATCTAAAATGAGGAAAAAAATTTACTCCAGTGCAGGATAGCATTTGGTATAACAAGTCGCTTTTGTTGACCAAATCATCCATCATGCTTTTTGAAACATTTTGTTTTTTTGATAATTCTAAAACCTACATCCAAATATAATGAAGCCATTAAAGATAAACAATCGTTTTCTACACTTTAAAATCAATTGTTTGATGTACATTGAAAGTGCAGAATGTACAATAGTACAAATAAAGATCTAAAGTGTTTTTGAAGATGCATTGTTTTTCAAAATTTATTGTACAGGTAGGCTATAAATTATCCCGCATTGTCAAATGATTGTTTTCAAGGATCTGTTAGACTCCTCATACAGCAGTTCAAGGACCCCAGTAAACATAGAACTGTCGTAACGACGTCGCTGAACGACATAATAACGGCACTAAAACGACATTACAAAACAACGTTTTTTCAAAATAAAACGACAAACTATCAATAAAAATGCAGTCTCTAAAAATTTATCTTCAAATAGTCATAATTCTAAAATTATTCCTATTTTTAAATATTTTTTGCAAGACGGAATTATACACCGCCACTAATCCGCACTATAAACGCCACTCAAACAATTCAACGCCTATTAAACACCAATTCACCGCAAAAACGACGTCGTTACAACAGTTCTATGTTTACTGGGACGTCTTTGAGTGTCAGAAGATGTTCAAAAAGTTGTTGAAATGACACCGCCTCAACAGTCTGCTCATCCACTTGGAATTTCATCATTCAGACAAGTTTCTACAGAAGTTGATATCCCTCAGTCTACTGTAAAGAAAATCAAATCTACTCACAAAGACTGTAATATTTCCGCTCTAAAGGAAATGATTCAAGCATCAATTCAGAATATAAGCAAACATCAGTTGATTAAAGCAGTTGAACATCTTATTCCCAAGTGGAATGTTGTCCTTCAAACTAATGAAGGCCATTTAGAAGAGTTAATGTAGTATTTGTTCATTTCATTAGCTTATGTATTAATTTGAAAGAGAAATGCATTATATATTTAACATGATTCGGCATGCTACTGCCATTATCAAAACGCTTCCCACTGTAAAATTCATCAAATTACTATTTTTTACAATATCTGCGGTAAATTTAGTTTGTATTTATGTTCATCTTTTTTGTTTAAGCTTGGTTCCTTAAATTCTATATAAATGGATTCCATGATGCTTAGTTGAAAATTATCATTTGCTTGGATAAGACTTTATAAGTGAATTTCATATCACAGTTCTTTAGATGATTAAAGGTGGTTGATTAATTTAGGTGTTCCTTAATTACTTAAACATGGAATCGAAGCAAATCCTGGTCCTTTGCTCAATTATGAAACATATCTAAAAAATGTTTCATCTAAGAAAGATATGATTAATTACGTTCATTTAAATGCCCAGAATTTATCTAATAAAAATTGGGATTACAAGTCACTTATTAGCAATTTTTATGAAAATATAGTACTAGCCATTACTGAGACATGGTTTAACTGCAATGACCTTGACATTGTCTGGTCAGATAACAATAATCTATATAAATTATTCAGAAAAGATAGAACTCATTGTAATATACTCGGTAAAAGCAAGGGGGCGGGGTACTCCTTCTAGTTCCGAAATCATTTCATCCAAAGCAACGGAATGATATAGTAAGCTCAGAAAAATTCGAAAGCCTTTGGGTTGAAATTGATAACCCTATCAAAAATTCACCTTTTAAAAAGCAATTAATTAATGTTTCATACTGTCCAAATAAATGTAATACTAATGAATTTTTTGAACAACTTGAGAATGAAATTTCACTGGCCTACTCAGAAAATAAAGATTTAATATTAATGGGTGATTGGAACCTAAATTACTTAAATAAACGTGATAATAAAACGATTAATCTCTTTTTTAATACTTTTAATTTAAAAACGGCAATGCCTTCATTCCTACAAGAATCGCAGCCAATAGTGCCACTTTGATTGACTATATTGCACTGCCCGAAATAATCTTGATTTCTTATACTACTCCTCTGAATGTCCATTCTCTGATCACTGTATAATATCAGCCAGTTTCTCTAAAGCTAAAATACGCTCTGAAATATCCAAAAAATGGATCACTATTCGCGAAAAATCGTCCGATAATATAGATAACCTGAAAAATGCTCTTTCACGTGAAACTTGGTCTTCTGTATACGTTGCGGTTGATCCTAGCAACATGATCAAAAGCTTTCTTGATATTCTTGAATCCTATTTAGATGAATATTGTCCTGAAAAAAAATCCTTGTTACTAATCATTCTCGCAAAAACATAAAGAATGACAAGCCTTGGATTTCCGATTTCTGCAAACAATTAATAACAAAAAAAAATGACGCTTTTAAATTTTTTTCTAACGCCCGTACTCCTGAAAGTTATGCATTATACAAAAAAGCTAGAAATATTTCTAATATAGAAAATCGTAAAGCTTACAATGAGTATATTAAAAATGAATATAGAAAATTACCGAACCAAAAGAGTAAATGGAGATTGATTAACGAAATCTCGAATTGTACCAAATCAAAATCTTCTCCCATAGAAAAAATTGTAGACCCCGATGGAAATCAATACGTTTCTGATTTTGAAATTTCCAATATTTTAAATCAAACATTTGCAAACCTAGGTAATTACGACGGTCCTCAAACAAAATTCCAGAAAATGATTCCTAATAGGCACATCCCTGAATTTGGTTTTCGCTTTATAACAAGTTTTGAAGTAATTAAAGCAATCAAGAAACTAAAATCAAACAAGTCAAGCGGCCCCTCAAAAATTCCAATATGGTTACTAAAAAACAATGCGAAATATATTGCCGAACCTTTAAATTATATCTTTAATGAATGCTTAAAATGGAATATTTTTCCCGATTTCTTGAAACAGGCTCATATTACTCCAATTTACAAAAAAGACGACCCAAAATGTCCCAAAAACTATCGACCTATATCTATTACATCACCAATCAGTAAAATATTTGAAAGATTATTACATGAACAAATTACACTTCATTTAAATCATCATAAACTATGGTCCAAATCACAATTTGGTTTCAGAAAAAATTTCTCAACATCAGACGCACTTATACAAACGACAGAAAAATGGAGAGCACTATTAGACTCTCAAAAGCATTCGATTCTATTAATCATGATATATTAATAAGAAAATTAAAAAATATTGGTTTTTCTCTTAACAGTACTCACCTTATATCTAATTACTTAAGTAATAGACTTCAGCGAGTTAAATTAAATGATACTTTTTTAAATTGGTTGTCTGTCAATAATGGTGTATCTCAAGGAACCATACTAGGTCCCCTGCTATTTAATATTTATGTGAATGACATGAAGGAAATTACGGACTGCGAAATAACACAATACGCCGATGATACATCTATTTACTGTGGAAATAAATCCTTAGATAAAGCTGTAAAAGTTATTGAATCGAATTGTATAAAATTGAGCAACTATTTTAACATGCATAGATTGCGTATTAATACGAAAAAAACTGAATTTTGCATAATGCAACCTTTTAGAAAAAAAACGGACATCGCCGACTATTCAATTAATTTCAATAATTCATCTGTTATACCTGTTAATAAGTTTAAATATCTAGGAGTAATAATAGATTCAAATCTTAATTTCACGTCGCAAATAAATACTATTATTAAAAAAATGGCTATAGGTATTAGAAAGATATCACATGTTTCCCAACAGTTACCCCTAATTGCAGTAATTCAAATGTTTCATGCATTCGTTATGAGTAATTTAAACTATGCTAATATCTTATATACTAATGTACACAGCCTAATGATAAAAAAAGCTTCGAGTTCAACTAAAATGGGCATTAAATGTTTGTAATAAAAACTCTTCTAAAACAAAAGAATATATTTCTAAATCTATTCTTTTTCCACAAGAGTTAATTATTTACAATATTATTATTTATTTCTTCAAATTCATAAAAAAAATTCCACCCTACAACGAGATATCATTCTCATTTTCGACAGATTGTCTGAAGCAAAATAAACGATCAAAAAACTATTCACGTGTTAAATTTAATAAAAATATCATGAGTCAATCCTTTGTTAAAACTGCAATGTATAACTGGAATATATTGCCAAAAGAAATGAAAATAATAGCAAACTTAAAAAATTCAAGAAAGAATTAAAATCATTAATTCTCAAACAAAAGTTTATATCAGGTAGATCATGGATAGGATTTAAATTTTATAATAACGACTATACAATAAATCGAAATAAGTAATCTATCCGTAGTCAGTGTTTTTTTATTTTTTTATTTCATTTTTGCTGTTATTCATTTTTTATTGTACATAGTAGTTAATGACGCTATTCATTTGAAATATCAGTGAAATATTGTAAAAAAATTCAAATGAATATAGATTATCTTGTTTTCTTTTATATATANTTCGAGATTTCGTTAATCAATCTCCATTTACTCTTTTGGTTCGGTAATTTTCTATATTCATGTTTAATATACTCATTGTAAGCTTTACGATTTTCTATATTAGAAATATTTCTAGCTTTTTTGTATAATGCATAACTTTCAGGAGTACGGGCGTTAGAAAAAAATTTAAAAGCGTCATTTTTTTTGTAATTAATTTTTTGCAGAAATCGGAAATCCAAGGCTTGTCATTCTTTATGTTTTTGCGAGAATGATTAGTAACAAGGATTTTTTTCAGGACAATATTCATCTAAATATGATTCAAGAATATCAAGAAAGTTTTTGATCATGTTGGTAGGATCAACCGCAACGTACACAGAAGTCCAAGTTTGACGTGAAAGAGCATTTTTCAGGTTATCTATATTATCAGATGATTTTTCGCGAATAGTGATCCATTTTTTGGGTATTTCAGAGCGTATTTTAGCTTTAGAGAAACTGGCTGATATTATACAGTGATCAGAAAATGGACATTCAGAGGAGTAGTATAAGAAATCAAGATTATTTTCGGGCAGTGCAATATAGTCAATCAAAGTTGCACTGTTGATCAAAATAGATTAGTTTTTCTGACGAACATTCAAGGCCAATTTTAATTGCGTTGTAAGTTTTTTTGCTAATGATTTATTAAAATTTGAAAAAAGTGTGTTTGCATAATTAAGATGACTCATGACTAGGGCGACAAAAGTATATAAAGTAAACTTTTTTGTAGTTTGGAAATTTTTTGAGGTGGCCAAAAAGCACTTCCTTTTCATTAGGGGGTCACTGTGGCGAAAGTTATAAGATATCCAAAAGTATTAAAAGTCGTTTTGGGTAGATAAAGCATAAAAAGTATTTTTGGGAATATAAAGTATAAAATTAAGGTAATTTTCAAACTTTTTTGTTTTTTAGTCAAATTTCACGATTTATTGCAAAAAACACCCTGCTGTTTCGTCACTTTGCATAACTGTGTGCCTGGAGAATGGTGCTGAATGTTGTTAGGCCGCACGCAAACGATACAACTTTTTTGAGAAAGTAATTATAGCTAGTAATTTGATAGGACAATTTTGAAATATTTTGAATTCCTCCAATCCGATTTCTATTTATAATTTGTTTAGCAACAAAAGTTGTATCGTTTGCGCGGGGCCTTAGACTAGCCGTTGCGTAACTGTGGTGCCGAATTTTCTATACACACTAGAACTGCTATATAAAACAAACAGCATCCTGTTGTGAAACAGCACAGTCTGCAGTCATGCCTAAAACCGCTGTCCTCTCGCTAACCAAAGTTCTCAAATATGTCTCTGAATTTCCGAATAAGTTCAAAAAGTCTCTACAGAATGAACTATATTGCATTCTCTGCAGTTGCATTGTTTCATCTGAGAAACGACAAATGGTAATAAAGCATATCAATTCGGCAAAGACACTAAGTAAATAAAGAAAATGCTCGCGTGAGAGAATTGCTGACAAACCAGAACATATTCCTGATTGTAGACGAGAGCAATGTTAGAGGGAAGAAGTTTCTGGCTATTCTTGGTGTTTAACTCTGGTAAGACTTACATAATAGACTGCATACCACTGTAACAGTCTCCGAATACTCCAAAGTAGTTAAGATGGGCAGAAGCACGCCCCATTGGGACACTCTGATGTTCTGGTAACACCTATGAATATTTGCCATTGTTATTGGGAAAGACACACATTTTTACTAATTACAGGACGTCTTTGCTATTGTAGGTGCAGGTGGTGGGATCATCATCTCTTGTGTTAGCGGATTATAGCTGGACGCTGGTGGCGGAGTTGTTCATAGGTCATCAACCAGATTGCCAAGTGATGTTCATTGTAACAATGATTTTAATTATGCAACACTGTATTAAGGAAAATAATTCATAAATTTAAAACCCCGGAAAGCCGGCCACATTAAATAAATAGCTTAACACATTTCTGATGGCCACCTTCTGAGTGAATCTGGAAGTGCCATCATACTTATTAGAATGAAGATGGAAACTTTACAGGTTGAAGATTGCACAATGCTGAACTTCATCACTCAGAGCCATTGTGTACTGTACGCTTTTACATTTAGCACAATTTATACACAATTGATGACTATATAGTTATAATTTTTCCCCTTTGCATACCGTATCTTTGATCAATATTAATACATGGTGAAATATACGTCTATGCAAAATATAAAATGTTATACCCAGGTGTTGGGTTTTACATCTATAAATTATGTGTATAAGAGACAGGTGTTGCAGAATTAAAACATTGTTACAATGACCATGTCATAACTATATTAACAGAAGCAAATACGTCAGTTTGCCTAAAAAATAAAAACTTCGTCAAAAAATAAATTTTAACTCGGACAAAAACGTTTCTTGTCATCGAATATATCATTTTGCCAAAATCCTAAAAATAAAAAATAGAAACATCGTCAAAAAATTAATTTGTTGAACTTAGTTTTGTCAAAAATATTTCGTCACTAGATGACGTCCAATAGAATAACTTCATTACCTTATGCCAAATAGTCATAGGTGTTACGAGAACTTCAGGGTGTCCCAATGCTGAGGGCTTTTGCCCGTCTTAACTACTCTTTAACGTACGTAAAATATTTTGTACAAATTGTTTAAACATGTGTTTGTTTAAAATAATTCCTGAGTAAATGCTTTTCTATTTTCTCTAAAGGGAAAAATTACACTTGAGGATAACAGATGAATAGATGCTTATATTTGCATTTATTGAAAATTAATAGCCTATATTAAATTTCACAATCTGCGGACGCTACATATGTACAGTAACACCTCTCTAATGTGGAAGATTGTTCCTCTACTCAGATTTCCAGCCTAGCATACTATTTAACAGAAATTAATGTCTATTTTGCAGAATTCGTACCAACTAATACTGCCCAACTGATCGAGTGTCTACTAGTTATTAATAAAATTAAGACATTATGGTGAATAAAGGAAATTCAATTTTATTCATTAACAATCTCTTGCATAGAACTTTTTATTTCAAGCCAGAACCAAAAAATTGAAAATATACGTGTACTTTAGGATTATTAGATACAAACTATCTCTGTGCCCTCTGATGATCATACATTATACTAGAAATGGTAACGTTTGTGTCCAGAATGATATAACCAGTACACATGAAAGTGTTTGGTAGATTCATAGGCCTAAACACTGGCAACATATGTAACCGGAATGAAAAAAGGGGTTAAGTATCTCAGCAATATCCTTGTGTTTCCATCTATGATAACCAGTACTTATGACATTTTTAATACACATTTTAGAATTTAAATTTGTAAGTCAATGGCGGTTTAATTCAAAACAGAAAACAAGGCTTATATAAAACAAAATATCAAATCAACATTCAGGAAGACTAGTTTGTTAATTTTAACTAAAGAAATAGAATTTATTAAAATAGGACAACTGAAAATCATTGAAACTACAATTAAAGAACTCTTTTACTGTAAATAAACACCATCCTTTTAATAATACTAACAGACATTTATGGGAGTAACTGTTTCTTCAATTGTGGTTTTGTCCTCACACTTTGCTCGAGAGGGTAATTTGTCAATCCAAATCATGCAATCTCGAACCGAATGAGAAGCAGGAGGTGCAGACTTCAGTCGCATCATCGGTCTTGTGGGAGGAGTGGGATGTACGTTTATTAATTTCAGCTCGGGAGCAGGCTTAGTGCCATATGTTATGCTGTATGTGGAAATGGGTCTCTCTTCCCTTGCGTGATCCCTTTGCAATGACAGCAACGAATTGCGATCTGCTACAGGATACCCGCCCGTGTAAGTAGCCTGAGACACACTAAGAGAATGCTTAGCACCAACATTCAAATCTGGAACCCACGCCATAAACTGTGGCTGATATTTGCTAGCATAAGGAGTATTGACTTTACGTTTTCCCATTCCCTAAACAATAGGATTCACAACAAGTGACACTCATATATATTTAGATTAGAAAAAATATTAGGAGTGATTGTTGTGAAAAATTAATATAATATGCATTCAAATTAGCAATTAAACAATTTAATACCATGGATAAGATTCAAACATTGATTACGCATTCAAAAGCTTGTTATGGTTGCACATGCAAAAACGATGAATTTATGATACAATTAATTTAACTCAGTACCATAAAATGATAAATTTGTTGGACTTCATCCCAAAATACGAAGTAATAATAAAACCAATTTCACATGAACAAAACAAGTACTACGACGAAAGCAAATAAAATCTACTAACCTGCTACAAAAATCTATAAAAAATTTATTTTATTAAGTATTAATTTTATCATGCATAAAGATAAAGTAATTGGAAAATTTGGAAATAAAAAATTCACATAGCATATCACAAAATATTATGAAACAACGTCGAAAATAGAATCGGAGAGACATGAATCTGTAAGTATTAAGGCCAATTTATATCTGATCTCTTAAGGCTACGTTAGACAAGATCAACCAGTTAAGTCAGGTCAAAATATGATACATATGCAACGCGGTGATTTGCACTCTAGATAATACAAGCTAAATGTAACTTGTAAATTTCAAGGTACTCAATCGGATGTCAGTAAATTCCTTATGTGAAAATTTTTATATCGTCAATAGAATGTGATTTTATTATTATAATTGAAATTCAAGCATATATATATATATATATATATATATATATATATATATATACCAGGTGTCCTAAAACGAACCCCCTCATTAATATGTACATAAAATGCATCTGCCAGCAAAGAAGTCGAAGTGCGCGATAGCGCCCGTGAACACAGTTGACTACTTGACCTTGGCACGTCTACTCGATCATTCCAGGAGCCAATTACGTAGCTAGGTTGCCCCAGAAGTGAACACAATTCATTTTGTTGCAAGTATGCTTTGTCGTTGCTCAACAAAAGAGAGTTTTCGTTGTAAAAATATATTACCAAACAGGCATGCTTCTGAAACGGTCCGTTTATTCAACACATCGTTTGAACATCTAATCGACAGGAAGACAGTACCTGAAATTTTGAAACGCTTTAAAGAAACGGGTACAGTTGGCGAGTGCAAACATGGAAAAACACGAGATGCTCATACTGATGAGAACATTAAACGTGTTTCTGGCGCCATTAAATATATGGCAAAAAACTTTTCTGTACGAAAGTAATCTGCAGTACTTAACATACCAAAATCACCTGTCCACCGCATTTTCGTTAATTTTCTTAATCAGCATTTGCCGATATATGGATAGGAAGACGTGGAACATACCTGGAATGGCCTCCTCGATCCCAAAACATGACGCCATGTGATTTTTTCTTATGGAGTTACATTAAAAATATTGTGTATAAAGGGAACCCTTGAAACTTACAAGAAATTTGCAATGGTACCACAGCAGCATTTGAAAGGATTCCACAAAGAATGTGTCAACGATTGTGTCGTGAAGCAGTGGAGCAAAGAATCCGACTAGGTCATAATGAAAGTGGAAATCACATTGAAAATAAACTTTGATATTTTTTTAGTGTAATTGTTGACAAATAATTAGTCGGCAGTTTATCGATTATATGTGCTTTTATATAAAAATAAAAGGCTTACATTTATATTTGTGTTTTGCTTGTTGGGGATTCGTTTTGGGGCACCCGGTATATACATATATATATATATATATATATATTTATATATAAACTATACATGCGGAAAATCTTTCTAGCGCCATTATATATATATATATATAAACTATATACATGCAGAAAATGCTTCTAACGCCAGTTTATATATATCCATATATATATACATATATATATACATTTAAAAGACTATGTACATTTATATAGGCCAACCAGGGGCGTACTCCTAAAATTTACAAAAGGTATGCGCTAATTTCCTTTTCAAAACAGCGTATATAAAACATGCATATTCATAAACAGTTTATAATCTCCTGGGGGAGGGGGGAATGCTAGGAAAACATTTTAAGTGGAAGACATACATGTGCACTCTCTCTGGCAAGAACTTTTTTGCAATCACGATAACGAGCTTAAAAAATTACTGAATACCGTTGTAGTGTATAACTTTAACAATGCGTGTGTGTGTGAGTGCATTGTGGTGATTTGCTTATGATCCATTTATTATTCATACTTCCGTTTTGTATAAGGATTGCATGGAAGACAACTAAATTTGTAATGCAGAACAATTTTGAATATAGTTTCAATAACAACAAAAATACAAGAATGCAAAATATGCAAAAAAATAACCTTCAAAGTTTAGGGTGCGGCTGATACATGGTGGCGGCTTACACTCGAGGATTTCCATTAATTAATAGGACTGTTATTTTTTAACTAAAAAATGCAAACTTGGACCTTATAAGATGGAATTCTTTGCCTCAATAGCCCATTTTACACATTCTTTTTACCTCAAAATTTGAAATTATTTGGTTCTAAATTTTTGTTACGTATGTATTTCAGCACTATAAAGCTATAGTTAAAACATCATTTTTTCAGTTGTAGTAAACCATGGTTATATCAATTATATTTCAGATTTCCTATATGAAAGGGAATTTCTTACAAAAGTATTACTTTATTGATTTATGTTAGACCTAGTTATTACAAGCTTGCATGAATTTTATTNTATATATATATATATTCTAGCATCATCAGAGTTAGTGTAACAATATTGCAAGCATTAGCAATAGAGTTGTAATGAGATGATAACGTAGTATCTACTATCGAGTAGGTAAAAGATTTAAATGCAGCATAGCTTAGAGAGCAGTTTGGATGAGTTATAAGCAATAGCACGGTCCGCGAAACAATGTATAAATTGACTAAAGATCGAGACTAAGTAGAGTCTATCGTTAGAACAGCGTAACTGCCTGCTAGAAGAGGCATAGGAATTCCCGTAGCAATAACTGTCGAAGCGGTCATCAAATGCATATAACGAACATCGCTTGATCAGCTTAAACCCTGTATCTTGGTTCTGCTTGAAGGCGAATCGCGTGTTGATTGTAGTGACAGCAATAGAGAGGTAGTTTGGATCTATTAGCTCTGATGTTTGCTAGACGTTGTTCTGNNNGAATTTCTTACAAAAGTATTACTTTATTGATTTATGTTAGACCTAGTTATTACAAGCTTGCATGAATTTTATTAAACAATAGGGTTTGAGAAAGAAAATAGAATTTCTAAGTGCTCCATAGAGCAATGTTCAATATCAAATGTCAAGAGACAAGTACAAGGTGCATACCCACAGAAATGCTACACATCACCAGTTTATTGAAAACTGCAATGAACCTTTCAACATTGAGCATAAATAAAAGGGTAAAAATGTCATAATCATGACTATTGTTACAAACAAATAATTCCACCTTAATGCGAATGGATTGGCCACATTTGTAAATGTGATTTTTAAGAAAAATTTTTTATAAATAGCTCGTTTTTATGAAGGTATTTATTACAGCATTTTGTACGATAATGAGCAATATAATTAGTACTACATAATTAATAGACACTTCTTCGTAAGAAGTTTTCCAAAGTGCTATATTCNGATGATATGGTACTGCGGCATAAATCTGTGCATGAGAATGTCGATTAAGATAAGTTTCGTGATGGAATTTTCTTGTTCCACTGCAGTTCGTGCTAGGGTTGTTTTTCGTATGATACAGAAGTATTCCAAGTAGCTTTCTAGATCGAGGATTTTGTCTGGGATAGGTGATTCTTCTTCTATATAGATGAAGTTGACGTTTATATTGTATGCGTGGGCTTTGACTTGTATCAGATTGATGCATTCAACTATTTTAAGATCGGCTTAATCTACCGATTTTAGTACGTAGACGTGGTTGAGCGACTCCCAGTCAATATTGATGCAGTCTATTGATTTGCACGTGTTCCTGTTCTTAAGCAGTTTGAGGATATTTTTTAGGAGAATGTTGTTGTCGAAGGTGACGTGTACCATACTGCGTAGGTAATTGCGGCTGAGTTTTTGCAGAAAGTTTTCTGGTCTGGATGCAAAGTTTCGCCTTCTACTATAGATATGTGTTGCTGAAGGTTTTGGTAACGAATGTCCTGGCAACTGCTGGACGTTGATGGAGTTTGCGTAGAGTGGTGTAAGAATTCGTCGTTTCACCGGTATCTTAGATGTGGAGGTGGAAGCGCCCACCCTTTTGCGAGTTGTGGGGGAGGAGCTAGTATCTTGTTGCTCGTTGTCGATAGCTCAGAACGTCCTGCAGCTAGAGACGTCCGAGGTAGGGTCAAGTAAACTGTAGGTGCCTGAGAGCGTCCTGCAGGCAGATACAGGAGTACTTGGTGAGTGCAGATTAGCTTTGGCGTGTTGATTGTAGTGACAGCAATAGAGAGGTAGTTTGGATCTATTAGCTCTGATGTTTGCTAGACGTTGTTCTGCGATGATATGGTACTGCGGCATAAATCTGTGCATGAGTATGTCGATTAAGATAAGTTTCGTGATGGAATTTTCTTGTTCCACTGCAGTTCGTGCTAGGGTTGTTTTTCGTATGATACAGAAGTATTCCAAGTAGCTTTCTAGATCGAGGATTTTGTCTGGGATAGTTGATTCTTCTTCTATATAGATGAAGTTGACGTTTATATTGCATGCGTGGGCTTTGACTTATATCAGATTGATGCATTCAACTATTTTAAGATCGGCCTAATCTACCGATTTTAGTATGTAGACTAGGTTGAGCGAATCCCAGTCAATATTGATGCAGTCTATTGATTTGCACGTATTCCTGTTCTTAAGCAGTTTGAGGATATTTTTTAGGAGAATGTTGTTGTCGAAGGTGACGTGTACCGTACTGCGTAGGTAATTGCGGCTGAGTTTTTGCAGAAAGTTTTCTGGGTAAAAAATTATTGTATTGATTTGTGGAGAGTATGTTGGAAATTGATTTGCGGGTTGCTGCAGAGATGTTGTTGTGAGTGCAGCGTCTGGATGCAATGTTTCGCCTTTTACTATAGATGTGTGTTGCTGAAGGTTTTGGTAACGAATGTCCTGGCAACTGCTGGACGTTGATGGAGTTTGCGTAGAGTGGTGTAAGAATTCGTCGTTTCACCGGTATCTTAGATGTGGAGGTGGAAGCGCCCACCCTTTTGCGAGTTGTGGAGGAGGAGCTAGTATCTTGTTGCTCGTTGTCGATAGCTGAGAACGTCCTGCAGCTAGAGACGTCCGAGGTAGGGTCAAGTAAACTGTAGGTGCCTGAGAGCGTCCTGCAGGCAGATACAGGAGTACTTGGTGAGTGCAGATTAGCTTTGCTCATTCGAGTGCTTCTCTTGGGGCTTATCACAGCAGCTTTCGATTTCATCAGAAACGTGATCTAAACACAAGCTAGCAATGTTAATAGCCCAATCTTTATAAGTAATATCAGATTTAAAAATTCGTTTAGGTTGTATGCGGATCATACAGGAGAGGAATTATTGCATTTATACTCATCATCGAAAGAATCGTTATCAAAAACATTGCAACCCAGGATAAGATAATATTCGTTGTTGTCTGATTTAAACAATTCAAATTTGTTTAGGTTCGAGATGCTGAGCATTTTCAATGTCGCGAGCAACTCTTTTGATGTTTTGGAAATGAGTTATTCTTTTGTTGTCGAGTTCATGGTTGTTATGTGGTAGGACCTTAGTGATGGTAAGAGGTACTTCCCAGTTGAAAGCAAGTTTGCGTACTTGTTTGTCATCAGTTACGATGCCAGGGGTGTACACGTATACTTTCTCGCCAATTTTATGAGGTTCACCGTATATCTTTCTGTTGAATTGACGTTGTTGTCTGATGGCGCTTTTTTCTGCGTGTGCGCACATAGATTCGTGCGTTTTGTTCAATTTGTTGATGAGATTGTTAATGCATGCATTGTCGATCTTGTTGCAGTACTCTTTGAAAAGCATGGAGAATGGGGTAGGCGCTTCATGGCCGAACATTGATTTGTAGGGCGAGATTCTTGTGGTGGAGTGTGTCAAGGTGTTATAAAACTCCTCGACCGTGGGTAGTATTTCTCTCCATTGTTTGCCACCAACATGCGCCGTTGTTGTTTTCATTAATTTTAGCAGTGTTTGATAAACTCATTCTACTGCGGCATTAGCCTGGGGATGGTTGATTGTCATGTGAGTGTGTCGTATTTCCAGTTTTTTAGCGAGGGATTGGAAAAGTTGGCTTTCAAATTGTTTGCCTTGGTCTGTAAAGAGTTGTGTCATTGGACCAAATACACAAATCCAATTTTTGATGATTGCTTCGGCGGTTGTCTGAGCTTTGATGTTTTTTAGAGGGATAATCTTACAATATTTGGTGAAATGATCTACCATGACGACTATATAAGTGTAGCCCTCGTCGTCTTTTGATAATTGTGCTATATCTGCGTTGACGATTTCGTTTGTGTAGTCAGCTGATATTTTTCCAATTCCGTGTGCTGACCTGGGAAGTGTGATTTGTTCAGTAAAATACAAGATTGGCACTTGTTTATGACGTCTTCAATTGTACGGGGGAGATATGTTGTGATAAAGTTTTCGTGTATTGTTTGTTCGGTTTGGTAGACGTCTTTATGTCCTTGTTCATGGACTTTTTGACTACTTCTCGTTTGTAATATTCTGATAGTGCAATAAGGTTTCGTTTTGTTGCACTGGCATAGAGGATACCGCTGTTGGTGGTTTTCCAATTGTGTTTTTTGAAGTAGCGGGTCGCCATGGTGTCCATCATGAATGTTGGATCTTAAAGGCGTGCCATTATTTGTCACAAGACGATGTCATTTTGTTGGGCAGTAAGCTATTTCTTCTGCGGTGATTTCTTCTTTTATCATTATCAATAGTATTGGGATTATCAGGCGGCCCTTTCTATTAAAGTTGATGTCTGGGAGACTTTCGTATTGGCATGTTGGTATGAAATGGAAGTCTCTCGCTTTTCCTTGTTCCTTTTTTAATCCCGTTGGTACTGTGCCAGTGCCGTCCAAATATCTGCGTTTGTATGTAGTCTCCGTTTTCAATGTTCGATCGTGAAGTGGAAGTCGTTGAGATATTCTATCCACCTTGCGATTATGTTTGAGCGATCACCAGCGCATTTTTTCAGGGAGCATAAAATGCTGTTGTCAGTGCGGATGGTGAAAAACTTTTCGCCATTGAGAAAGTTGCGGAATTTTTTGAGAGACTCAATAAGAGCCAACATCTTCAAATTTGTTGCGTCGTAGTTAAGTTCGCTTTGTTTCAGTTTCCTGCTGAACCACTCGATGGGTTTTTCCTCGTCATTCTGTACTTGGCTGAGTGTTGCGCCAATGGCAACGGTGCTAGCGTCACAATCCAGTATGTAGGGATCAGTAGGTGTTTGAGAGTTGAGTGATTTAATTCTTTTCATATCTGACTTTAGTAGATTTAGTTCTTCCTCGTGTTGCCAGGTCCATGTGAACTCATTCGATTTTTTTAGAAGGCTCGAGATATGTAGTGTCTTTTCTGCTAGGTTTGGTATAAATATGTGGTAATAGTTTACAAAGCCTAGTATTCCTTGTACGTCTTTTTTGTTGCGTGGTGGTTGTATCTCATCTATCAATTGTTTGGCACTATCTTTAATTGTGATGTTTCCTGGTGAGATGTTTCTGCCCAGAAAGGTGACTTTTTGTTTAGCAATGTGGCACTTGTTGGCGTTGATTCAGAGCTCGAGTTGAATAGGAGTTTCAGTGTTGTCTGCTCTATGCCGATTGCTTTGCTACAATAATTTCCTTGTTGTTTAAGTTAGCTGCATTTTGTATCAGTATATCGGTCATGATTTGTCGTTCTTCTTGAGTTAAGTGAGGGTGAGACTCTGACGTTAGTAGAGGAGGGTTCGACTTTTGTTTCTCTGTGATGGGTGCTTCAAAAAAGAGGACTTATTTGTTTTTCATAACAAATTTTCGAGTGGGATGCCGGTTATTGTAACGTCTTTGGTTCTTAATAAGCCATGTCGGTTGGAGTTATTTAAGATTGCCATGAAGCCGCATTTGTTGTTGATCGTAGCAAGATTATTTAGTACAGTGATGTTCGAATTTCGTAGACCATAGGCATTTGTGATAACGACTTCACCTGATAGTGGTTTCTTTGGTATGATTTTGGTTAGTCACCAGTGAAAGGGCTCAAGCCTTAAATTGTCTGCTAGAGAGAATTCAAAAGTATTGGTGCCCTTGGTAGCTAGTGAGACTGTTACGTGTTTGTCTTCCGTGATAGTTAGTGTTCGGTTGGAGTAGTCTATGAGACAGTTGTTTCTGTGAGAAAGTCTCTTCCCAAAATCATTTCACATGGAAGTGGTTGGTTTCTGCTATCGATGATATGTACGTTCTGATGGAATTTTACGTTTTGTATTGTTTGGAGAGCGTCTTTTACCATTAATTTCACATTTACGTAATCTCCTGATGAACTTTGAGCACAGGTATCAGTCATGATCGATATCGAAGCACCAGTATCTACTGTGGCTTTGATGTTACAGCTGTTTATTGTAACCGGAATTAGCTTTCATTCCAGTAGATCTGTGATGATCAATAGCTCATTGGCTCGGTCTGTGGCCGGCACCCTTATTCGTTTAAATCATCTTCAGTGTTGTTATCATGTTCGAGGCTTTCTAAGTCTTCTGATGTGTAGTAGCTTTCTTCGTTAATTAGATATACGATTGTTTTGCAGTCCTGTTTTAGTTGGCCTTTCTCGTCACATTTACAGCATTTGACGAATGGAAAGTCAACAGGTTTTTTCTCGATCACTTTTTGTAGTGCGTCTTGTTTGATGAATGTGCGACGTTGCTGAGGTTGAGTTTGAGGAGTGCCTCATTGTCGATATATACGTTCATTGTTCTTGATAATTGTGTTGATATCGTCATCGATGTCGCATTTCCTTTCGAATTTTGCTTTCATCGAGGAAGGGAGACCAGCGTGTACGTAGGAGTACAAATCTTGTGTGTAGTAACGCTCTTCTTCCTGCAATAACCATAGCAGATGATCGATGTTGTGGATGTAGTTAATGATATCTTCGTCTTTTTCTAATTTACAGTTATATAGTTGCATCCGATATTCTTTTCAAGTACATTCATTGTCATGGCATGTAGTTTATTGTAATCGCTTTTAATGTTTGCATCTAGATTGAGGTATACTTGCAGTGCCCTGTCTTTGAGAAACAAGGTCATCTGTGTGGCTACGTTTTGTTTAGTGCCATGTTGTTGCACTAGGTAGATTTCAAATAGGATTATCCATTTGCGGAAGGTTTGTCCTTGGATGTCGAATTTTCTCGTAAAATATTGCGGCATCGTCACTAGTTTGAGATCAGTTTTTAGAGGTTGATCTGGTAGCTTTGACACTCTCTTTATAGATTTCGTATTGAAGATGGCATGAGGGCAATGTGATGCGGGGCGAGATTGCTCTGAAGGCAGAAGGGCTTAGAGGCGGCAACGAGGGAATGAGGCCCTGTGATGTCTCTGGATAGGCATTGGAGGCTGCTGCTTGCGAAGATTGACTCAGGTTAGTCATCGGTTTCATTAGGTTAGTAAGTGTTTCTAGTATGTTATTGCGGAATACATTTAGGTTGTTTCTTATGGACGATTCGAAGACAGAGAATTCTTCCTGTGACACGAAGTTGGTATCATTTTGGGAATGACAGGACTTCATTAGTTGGTTTTCTAGGGATTGCAGTTTTGTTTCCCTCTCATTTAGCCGTTCGGTTTGGTTAAGCACTAATTCGATTAGTTCAATTTTCATTAGAGTTTTCAATGTGGAAGCAGTATATTCAATAATTTTTTGATCAATAGTAAAACAGATGGGAGAGGGGTGCGTAGCAGTAATAAATACATAGTCAGTTAGAGCAGTATAACTACGCAAAACACGCCCTTTTGTAGAGTTAAAGTAGAACAGTAAAGTAAGTAATAGAATTGCTAAGGCTTGCTAATAAGGAATAAATTACGATTTTGAAGAGGTGTCGAAGTTTTTATAAAGAGTTCTTCCAAGAAAAGCTTAAGAACAGTTTTGAGGTTGGTTTCTTTTAACAGTCATGGCATCATCAGAGTTAATGTAACAATATAGCAAGCATTAGTAATAGAGTTGTAACGAAATGATAACTTAGTATCTACTATCGAGTAGGTAAAAGATTTCCAGCACCGTATTTTAGAAAGCAGTTAGGACGAGTTATAAGCAATAGCACGGTCCGCGAAACAATGTATAATTGACTAAAGATCGAGACTAACCATAACTGCCTGCTAGAGGAGGCATGGGAGTTCCCGTGGCAATAACTGCCGAAGCGAGACTACCTAGAAGTTATCAAATACATATAACGAACATCGCTGGAATAGCTTAAACCCCGAACAGGAACAAGCTTGCGCAGGTACAAGACCGCCGAGAACATCCAACAGCGGAATTGCCCGCTGCGCAACCCCCTAATCTCCAAAGCAAGTATAGCTGTTTATGACCATCTAATTTAATAGAGTAGTAAGAATTGCGACCGAGATATACAGGAACTAAAACTTATAATATATAATGTACATGACGTCAGCAGCATGAGTAGATGCGCGGCGACTAATCCGCCTAGCGGTGATAGAGTAAGTGAGGTGATGGTAAAAACAAAATGAGGAACGAAGAACTGCGAATATTGGGGTGCCGATGCTACAATATATATATATATAACATTAAGATCAAAACAATGGTGGCAGACACTTGCTATATAAACAACTAAAGAGGATAATGGATGCATTTGCCTGTTTATTATACAGTATATTAGATTGCAGTTATGCCTCCAATTTCGCTGACCGACCTCAAAAATTTAAGCGATGCCCAGTTTACCTCTGCTGTTGGTGATCTGAAGAAAGACGCCATCATTTCGTTGTTGCGCCAAGCTGTCTCTCCTCTCTCTCTACCTCAACTCCGTCCTCCAATGATGGCCCTGGTGTCATATCATCCTTGCTGAATCCCTCACAAAGCTTTCCTCTGATGTTTCCTCACTACAATCAAATGTTCTCCTACAGTGCTGCTGCCTCACGTTCTGTCTCATCTTTCCCCAATCATCCTGCTCCAGGTTTCACACCCGCGCTTGCTCCTCCTCCTGCTCTACCGCATTCTCCTAAGCAGTCTATCCCTTCATCTGCTAACTGTAAAGTCCTCGTCCAGTTTTTGGTTCTAGTGCTTCCTGCCGTCTCCCTGCTGTTCCAGTTAGTTCACTTCCGCCGCCTCCCCACAAAGCTCATATCTATATTGGCCGCTTTGCTGTCTCTGTGTCCACCTCAGATGTTGCTGACCACCTTCGTTCCTCCTCTACAATTTGATGATGTCATTTCCATTCCTCCACGTCCTGACTCTCCATTTGTATCCTTCCNTGTTGTCTGCGATCAAGAGTCTCATCTTGCACTCATGAATCCTGATGTGTGGTCTGAAGGCGTCTTGATTCGTTATTACTGCCTCTCTGACGATGAGCGCAAATCTTTTGGCCTTCGTCCCCGCCACCATAATGCGCCTTGCCGTGACTGACTATCTCACTCTGATCTTCCTCCTCCCCGAAACTCTGGCTTTTCCGTATTGCTTGCCAATGCCCACAGGCTTGTATCTTTGAACCTTGACATCCATCCCATCTCATTCGATTCATTATCGTGCTGTTGTTTTCAGTGACCACATTGTTTCTCTGCTCTCTGTTTACAACCCTCCTTCGAAAAGTGCTTTCCATTCGCATGCCTCCTTCGAAAAGTGCCTTTCGCATTCGCATTGCTGATTTATCATCTATGTTGGAGTCTTTTCATGACCAGTCTACATCCCTCTCTCGTCACCTTGGCTTTTCCATTCGTCCACTTTTTCTTGTTTGTGATGACTTCAATCTTCCTAATGTCTGCTGGAATGCGTCCAACTCTACTGACACTTACGAGTCTGCAGTTTTAGAAGTGTTTGCCTGCTATTCTCTTGAACAACTTGTATTTTCTCCTACTTCCAGCTCCTCCCTGCTTGATTTGGTTCTGTGCTCTCACCCCGCTTACATATTCGACATATCTATAATCCCTGTTCCTGCTAAGCTGTCAGATCCCTCATTCGTCCGCTTCAATCTGTCTGTCAACTCTACTTCTCCATCTGCTAATCCAGCTGCTCCACAATATGCTCGATTTAACAGTGACTTTCTGTCACTTAATGATGCTCTCTCATCTTCGCTCCCCGTTTTTAGTGATTCCTTCTCAGTTGACGATTGGTTCACTTTTTTACATCAAGTTATTTCTTCTTATGTTCCTCGTCGGCGGAAAAAGCGTACTTCTCTTTCTTTCTATTTTTCGTCCCTTACTGTGCACTCCTTGAATAAATTGGAGTCTTAAACGCCATTCTGGTACTACTGTTTCTCCGAAGCTTGCTTCTCTCACAGAAGATGTTATCAATTTTATGGAACTTGACAAAGTCTCTTTTCTGTCCAGCTTCTCGTCCGGTTCTCTTCAAGACTCTTATTCCTTCCTGCGTTCTCTTCATTACAAGCCTGAACTCCCCAATTTGAGATGGAATTTTCTTTCTGCTCACTCTGACCTGGAGAAAGCTGATCTGTTCAACGCGTATTTTCCTCTAACTTCTCTGTACCTGTCTCCATGTGCCCTGGTCTGCCTTCAGCGCTCCTGATATTTCTCTCATGCTTAAGTCTTGCAAGTTGTTTGGTCCTTGCTATCCTGACGGTGCCCCTTCCTTTATAATTCATGAAACCTCCTCCACGCTTTCTATCAATTTAAAGCATCTTTACTCCTTTATTTGCTCCTCTAAGCGCTATCCTGCCTGTTAGAAGACATCTTGGATTTCTCCGCTGTTAAAATCTAATCAACTTCCCTCCTTGCAGGTCACGTCCTACCGCCCAATAGCTATTCTATCTCGACTGTCTATCATCTGGGAACGCCTTGTTTTTCGTTATGTATTCCCAAAATTCGTCACCTCATCTCTTCTTCTCAGCATGGCAACCTTCCTGGTCGCTCTACGATTACTAACCTGCTCACTCTGATCGAAAACTGCTACTTTCACTCTGATAGTAGTGATCCTGGTTGTATTATCTTTCTTGACATCTCAAAAGCGTTTGATCGCCTCCCTCATTCCATTCTGCTTGACAAGTTACGTTTATTTGGTTTTGCTGTGGATTTCATCGAACTGTTCCAGTCTTACTTGACCAATCGCCACCAGTGTGTCAAAATCAACTCGTCTATCTCTGCTCCTGTCTCCGTTACTAGTGTGCCCCTCAAGGCTTAGTGTTTGCTGTTCTTTTCTTCCTCGTTGCCATTAACGACCTCCCTCATTCTGTTCTCAACTCGTCTTGCCTGTTGTATGTCGATGACACTGCGATTTTTGATTTTGGTTGGTCTTTTGCGTCGAACATTTTTTCTGATCTTGAGCACTTGTCTACTTGGTCCTCTGTCAACCATCTCGATTTTAGCACTACCAAGACATGTGGTATTTCCTTTTCTGTGGCTCCCCCTTCTGATTTGCCTCTACCTGTGAACTTTGCGTCTCCTCACACTCATCTTCGAGTTCAACTTGCTGCAAACTTAAATTGGGCTGGACATTTGCTTTTGCGTCTCCGCAAAGCTAATTCCTCGCTATTTGCCCTTTTTCTTAATGTTCCTTTTAATACCTCGTCCGCTGTGAAAGCTTCTTTGTTCAAGTCCATTCCTAGCGCCATTATTCTCTACACATCACCTTGTTGGTGGCCTTCTCGTGCTTTGTTCCACTCCATGGAACGTTTCAAGAAACGCGCTCTCAAATGGATTTCCCCTTTGGCCTATGAAGACGCTCTGCTGAAATTCTCCACTCTCCCGCTGTCACTCTACTTCCATGCCTGTGATCTCCTTCTGTTCAATCGACTACTGACTCGCAAATTGGATCTTGATCCTTTTGATTTCATTATGTTCTCTAATTCCTGCTGCACTCGCTCTGATGATGTTGTCACCTTCTCCATTCGTCGTACAAAGAAACATCGCACCCTTCACTCGTTTTTCAATCGTGCTTGTATTGCTGCTAATTACATCTTGACTCGCAACCCTCCAACAGCGATTGATTTCTTTTCTCCGCCACCGAGCTTCAAGAAATCTTTGATGGCTTTCCTCTTTGATGAGCCCTTCTCCAACTTCGCCTACTCTTCTATTTGCTCCTATTTCATCTCCTGTGACTGTCCTCGCTGCCGTAAAACTTGACTTGTTTTTATTTTTTTTGTTGTGTATGCCTTCAGCGGCTAAATTAAGTCATTCATTATTATTATTATTATTATTATTATTATTACTATTATTATTATTATTATTATTATTAGCAAGAACTATCGTAAATTCTCGTGTATACGCTCTCAAGAACCTAGTTGTTGACAAACTGGTCAACAAATAGTGCATAGTAAAATTTATTTAATTACTCCGTTGATAAAACAAGTTGTCACTTTTTCAAGACAAAATTTAGTACGATTTCAAAATTTTAGAATTGCTCCGTATGAATTCGCTTTAACATTTATAACTTGATTTTTGAACCGCTAAGATCGATTTTTGGGAAAAAGTGTGCCATATATCTACAATAATAATAAAATGATAAAATAAATAAAAATCGTATTGGAAATCAACGATTTGTCAACAGAATAATCATAGTGAAATCGAATGATTTGTCGTCTAGCCAAAAACATCAATTCAATTTGTCAACAGAGCACTTAAATAGGTGTTTCGATGCAGGCTTCGTCGACCAGTTGGCAAATTGAGTCAATAAATCGTTTAGTGAAAACATGCTGACTAATTTTTCTGTTAATTAGTGAGTGGACAAGGGGAAAATTGCCGACTTGCTGTATGGGTAAGTGAAAGCAATGCAAGTACATATACTTGCTATCAAAGTTATTACATCGAATTCAATATCAACAAGCAATGAATAACGCAAACTGGAAGAACACTTTTTTCATGACCAACTACAGTTTTTCCGTTTAATTATATGCATACAATTACCCGAATTGTGCATTCAATTGTATTTTAATTTGTTTAGTTGAATTATAAATTTCAATTTTGTTTGCTACAAAAACTTTTCAAGTAGGCTTGGGTCTCAAATTTACATATTTGTGTAACATGCATTTTTCTTACAGATTTCATGCGATTTTAGATTTTTTTACCTTCTTACAGGAGAGCGCGCTCCATCGATCACATATTCAGGGGCTGAGTAAAACTACTCTCCCATATTATTTTTTGAACTAATAATGCAAAAAACATAATATTGGGTATGTAAATAGACAATGATGTGAAATTTTTATTTTTGGTACAAAGTTCCCATTACTATGAGGACGACAGATTTTTTGCTGATGTCAAAAAAATATCGATTTTTACATGAAAATGGCAGAGAAGTTGCATAATATTCATCCACTCACTTGTGTCTCTATGCGTTTATAGTACAGAAGAGGCCGAAATTATTTGAAACCATTCAAAATTTTAGTCACGTCGAAGAAATTAGCAGCCATTTTCACTAGATAGATTCTATCATACCCGTCAGATATCTCCAACAAAATGTCCATGGCCACGCCTAAAATTTGCAGAAATGTGCATAATAGATAATTATTCAAAGAAAAATAAAAGTATTAATTTTTTTTGAAGCAATGAATAAAATAAGAGGGGTGGTTAGTGTTACCCATCTCCCCTAAATTGAGTTAAATTTAAAAGTTGCCTCATTAAAACCACGATCTCAGATGACAGTTAGTGATTCTCTCTTTTTTCATCGGGTGCCTATCGACAGGTGCTAAATTTCTATTTGAAAAATGTAAAGCAGCTTGGTTGTGTATTATTAACGCACTTTGACTATGTACTAAGGGACGCCTCTAAGCACATGACCCTCCCTTTTAATTACGTCTCAAAATTAGGATATTTTAGTAGAACTCTTCAGGCATCAAACGTGGCCAATATCATAGTTTTACTGCAAAAATGTACAGGAATTTTAATGCGAACACCCTTCAATAAGGCATTTCAGCTGCTCTCCGCAGAAAATTCATCTATGTTTTTTTTATTACTTTTGCAATTATTGCACACTATTCTGCTAAGCCAATCACAAACATGTTGCAATCCAAAAACCTTGATTTGGTAGGTGCTACCTTTTTTAACAAACTTTGTAAGAGAAGATTATGCAAGCGAACCCACCAATCTCCTAAGAATTGAAATTGAACATATTTTCGAAGATCTATCGTTGTTTCTTATTTAGATTCTATAATACTGTCATTGCAGTGTCGGTTTGAGATAGTTATCACGATTATTGTCGAGGTACTTCCATATAATATAGTGCTCAAGAACAGAGATTACATGCAGGAAATATTTCACAGGATTATGAACTTTTATGGAATAGATAATTTGGCTAAAAAGGAAATACTTGGTAGACTATCCAACAAGTATTTGTTATGAATGTCAATCAGACATTACAAAAGGCTTCTTTTTTCCTGCAGTACAAAATGCCTTTTCAATATTGTTGGCTCTTCCTGTAATTACAAGCAGAGTTGAGTGATCATTTAGCATGTTAAGGCAAAATAAGACCTGGCCAACAAATACAATGACCACGTATCGTTTGTCAAGATAATGTATACTCAGCGTGCATCGAAACAATATAATGAATGATAGATTTGTTAACAACGGTATATCATGATTTGGTACTAATTCTAAAAGTCTTAAATTGTTACTTAAACAATAACTTATTTCCATATTTGTTTGCTATATATGTTTTTGTTTTTATTTTATTTTAGAACACCTTACATTACTATACATAGTCTAATTAAATAAATACACCGAACTACTACATATTAAGTTTCACAGAATTTAAGTTAATACCTCAGATGTTCATGTAGAATTGTGGTTCTACGTAGAGGATGTTTCATATCCACTAAAAAAATTTAAAAAATTGATTAATGAGAATTTTTTCCGGTTTTTGATGAGCCATTGATCTTATATAACATATTAAATTTTTTTTGCCAATATTGAAATTTATAATTTTGTCAAATTTAGGACATTGGGCTTAAAATTGCAAGATTGATGAATTACAATGAAAAAGTTTAGTCAAGTCAAAGATGCATATGAGCCGAGAAGAACAGGCCATGGCTGGCCTGAGCTTGAGCAAAAAAATGTTTGATACATAAAATAACAACACCTATTACGCAACAGTGTATGCTTATCAGCCCAAAGGCAGTGAAGGCTTTATAATTCATTAACGAGGTAGTGAAAAATAAAATTTACACTTAGAAATTCTGCTAATTATCACATACTTTTCAAAAACTCAATTAAACTTTTCAATTTTGGTGTGCAGAATTTATCATAAGATCTAACATACCAAATTTAGCGTAGCAAACCGGAAATTAAAAGACATTTTTGGCAATGATCATATACTGAGTTGGGCTTGGGTCTAAATCTTCGGCTGATGTCCATCCCTGAATCAAGTACCAGATTCCAGAAATAATCCAGTGAATAAATTACAGCGTCAAGAGTTTAACACTCGTTACAAGGAAACACTTAGCTTTACATAATTGTGTGGAGTAATGAAAATATTTACACATCACGAAAAACAAAAAAAGGTTTACTTGGCTGTAAGTAGGGACTTGTGAGCGAATATTTTTGGCACTAGCGAAGCCTGTGTTCCTAACATATAGAATAACCCGCTCTTAGGGCAGGGGGGAGGGTAGATCAAAGAAAACACCGAAACCAGTTTTTCACTCAAAAGCGAAACTGAATAGAGACAAAAAATGAAAATCTATTTTTCGGGGTTCAGCAGAAGCAGTCGCCTATAATGTCAATTCCAAGAAACGGTGCAGTATCATTAAAGCAAAAGGCAAAATGCTTGCTAAGTTGAAATGAATTGTATTTACTTCATTAAAAGCTTAGTTTAGTGCTATAAAGTAATACCGAAAAAGGAAATAAAATTTGTATTCATTAAAAACATAAAGCAACTTGAAAACAGTCTTTTTAGCAAAACAAAACTAATATTTGAAATTTAATTAAGCTGAACAAAAATTAAAGTTGGACAATTGTAAGCACACTTCGGACAGACATTTTGAGGGAAACAACTGTAGATTACTTTATTGCTAATAACAACAAGCAAACATCTATTATAATACAAAGTAGTGGCGCGTTTAGGGGGGGGCCACCGCCCCCTCCCACTTTTAAGGCCAGCTGCGAACATATAAATGAAATGTTCTCTTTTCCTCAAAATTGAAAATATTGCACTTTAATTCATGATGTCATCAATCGAATTGCTGCTAAAAACGGACGATTGCATTTTGTGTAAATATACTTTTGTTCAAAAAACTTTTTTGTTTAGAATTGTTTTCTGTAAAAATGGGTATCAGCCCCCCCGTTTTAAAAATCCTATATGCGCCGCTGATACAAAGCACCACGAACAGAGATGACTATCCGATGTATGGTGCAATATTTAATAGTTTGTCATTGAATGTAACGAGCTTGTTATACTATTGTGCTTTCTATTACACAATACCACCAAAATGTAATTTATAAGAGTTATGAATACTTCAAAACTAATAATAACGGAGCACGACATTAACTTGATGTCGGATAACATTTTAGAGCAAACATCCAAGATTCAAAATTGCTAACCAGTACATCAATTATAAGCGACAATCATTATTAGAGAAACCAGTAAACCACTATTTATACAGACCAATTCAAATTATATGAAGACGATTAACGTATAATAATATTTCTATAATAAACGATTTTTGAGAAGCTACAATTTATACAAATCTGTTTTTTAAGACATTAGTTTGAGGTTGTGACAAGGGTTAATACATTCATGTACAACCTAGTCATGAATTAATATTACGAGCATGCTGAACTTGTTTTTATGAGCTGAATATGGTTTCTTAAAATATAAGCAGTTAGTAGGAAAAAACACAAATATATAAGAAGAAGTGATTTGAAAAGCGGGCTCTGCGAGTTTGGATAATCTTTGCTTCGAGTAGAGTCCGTCAGTTAAAATTCGAGTCGGATTTTAAATCTCGGGTTTTGTCTACTAATATAGGCTTATAAATGTAAAGTCACAATTAAAAAACGAAATAAATTCTAGCAGT
Source organism: Hofstenia miamia (assembly GCA_900660155.1). Classification (NCBI taxonomy): domain Eukaryota; kingdom Metazoa; phylum Xenacoelomorpha; order Acoela; family Hofsteniidae; genus Hofstenia; species Hofstenia miamia. The sequence goes on from CABFPE010000313.1 coordinate 481,986, forward strand.
TAGCTTGGGATTGAAAAAAATTAGTAATTATAGTTTATAGGTAAAACATTAACCAATCAATACTGATCTTGTTAAACTTAAGATAGGAAGGGCTTACATATGTAAATTAAGTTTTAACATTACTTTTACGAATTACTAAAAAATCAAACTTGACTACAAAAATTAAAAACAATCCAATCTTGATTTTGTGCTCACCCGGGAAAGGCTACCAACGTAATACCAATCTATTCTAACACTTTGATTCTCGCTACCAAAATTAATTTTAAACTTCAAATCAATACAACTCGATTTGCCTCTAAAACTGTTAGTATTTCGAGTACTGGTGGCTCGAGTATTCGAGTCGAAATTTTGACTACTCACAGGGTCCTACTTAAAGCCGTGAAACTGAAGCTGAACGAGTTTTTTAAAGTTAAATACATAGTGAAATTAAATAAAAACCTGAGAGAATCCAGCAGCATCAAGCGTTAAAGCAGATTTATTGTCGTGAGCAGTAAACGGATTAGATCTTCTCATTTCCTAAATGTTCGAATATTACTGAATGCCACTTGCAAATTTTTAAGTGAAACTCTCATCAATTTTTTTATTTTGCAAAAAGGGCTTCAAATAGTTGAACGTAATTTGCAATCGAAAAGTGCACACAATTCACGTTCAATTCTTACCTGCGAGCGCAAGTATACCAGGGTAACTTGAAAAAGCAAAATAAATTTACAACTCAAGGAAAATTATCCCATAGAAGGTAATCCTGTTCAAATTCACATCTCACTATATATGTATATATATATGTATATGTATATACACAATAGAATGCTTTACAATGACCTTCCTTATTAGGGCATTTGCCTATGACGTCCAAAAAATCAAAGGTAGTCTTTCGAATGTAATACAATTGTCTTATAAATGCCATTTTTAATAATCACGAAATTTGGGAGCTCCTGGCAAAAAATATTCTTTTATAGCGTTCTATTTTATTCATATTTGCATTTTTTTACAAACAAGCACCAACGCTACAGTTTCCAAAATTATTTCTCATTAAGCGTGTTTATTAATTGCATTCATATTCTGTGGCACAATGAATTTTTATGTCTAACGAATCAACGAAATTATAACAATGTTCCAAAGAAGCTTACATCGACAATTTTTCTAACGACAATTTTTATGACTTCCATGTTTGGGGTCTACCTTACATGATCTTCATAAAAGAATTCTACTGTATATCAATTCTGAAAAATGATTTTCATTTTAAAACTTGAATTTATATTTTCTAAAAAAATTAGCTTTTTTTTCAATTCTGAATAACGCTGCGAAGCACTATTATGTAAGAACGATAGTAAATTTCTGACCTTCAAGCGATGTAAAAATATCGGTGGAGGACAAGGTTTAGCTCTTTGGCGATATTCATTAACTACATCACTTCGAGTACGACTTCTTTCATGACCATGATAACCCGTAGGAAACTAAATGACACAACATAAGCGGAAATATCAATAAAATGAGGTTTGAAATACATGTATATTGCTTTCTGTATTAAATAAAAAATAACCTGAAAACAGTGTAGTGCTTTTATGTCATCGCGTAAAGAGCAATAAGTAACATGCAGCGCAGAATCGAGAATTTGCTGTAGTAAGTAAAGCTCGTTAAAAGCAGATGTTAGATATAAAGAGCAAAATGCTCTAGAGGATAAATACCTCAACCTATATTTTTAAAGATTCGATATAAAAAGAGTAGTGCTAATTATATACTATAGGAAAAAGTTCTAAGGTAATGAATATATGATAAATATAATAAAATTAGAACCAGAGAATTCATAAAGACATGCATAACGAATTAACCAAGTGGTTGTTAATTGGGGGTTAAGACATCACGACCAATTGTATATAAAAACCAACGAAAGATCTCTTCTTTATAAAGGCGCCATTTCTGTTATAACATTTATAATGTTAAGTAACTCGAAGAATTACATTTTGATTATTGGGGAAATCAGCTCTAATATAGCTTTGTACTGTCATCATTCTCTTGAATGATTAACGTATATAGCATTTATCTAAAGTATGTTTAGAGAAACAAAAGTCTTTCAATCAGTACTTACAAGTTTGATGATTTCTAACTACAGTATAAATTAATTGAGACTGAAAATTAATAAATGATTAAATCGTTAAAAATATTTCCAAACTGTAGAATTGCAATTTCTCTAATTTCGTAGCAAATTTTGTAATGCAATGAAATTTAATGTACTAATGATGTGTTGAATTATATGGCTGAATATAAATTTACAATTAATACAAGTGGGAATTTCAACAAACAGGCCGCTAAAATAGAAAATGCTGTTAGAGATCAAATATGCAATAAGAATCACAATGTCCAAGCCTCGCAAGCCTAATACCTAATCTATTTCAAAGTTTAGGACATTGAGTCTAATTCAATAAGATTATCATTGTTACTGATTTCTCATGACGATTTGGTACTTCAAGTTCAATTTCCATGGCGAATTCTTAAAAATGTTATATTTAGAAGATGGATAATTGCGTTGAAATTTGCCCGCAATGAATTAAAGAAATGGGCCAATTATCAACAACCTTGACAATGCTCCGCTTTCCTTCCAATTGTTTCCTAAGAGTTTGACATTAGTTTCCATGGCACTAGTTTTTCCATGAAAATAAGTTAAAAATTGGTTTTAAAATCCAAACTTTACGAGTTGTCGTGGATAGCAAAGACGGACAGTCGCCTTGAAGCATTATTTTGCTACAAAGTCTCGGCAACTTTACCTTGAAAGGTCTCATCGTTTTGACTTCACCGGATAAACTTCGATTTAATATATGATTATAATGTAATTGTGGGCATATTCTTATATATTCAAATATTTATTTAAAGAATCAGTATTTGTGTAAGAAAAAGAAAATATTTCAAAAATATTTTTTTCAAAATTTGTTTATTTTTTTACTGTATTTTTGAAAATTCAGTCTATTGACTAACAGGTAGAAACACAAACATATAATACATTCACTACGTTAGTCCTACGTTAGAAATTGAGAGTTATGGTGATAAAATTAAATATTGCTTTGCACCCAAATGCAAAATACTTGGCGAATTATTGCGCCCTAGAAAACAGCAAGTTAAGATACATTTAGACCAAAATCCAGCATCAATATACAAAATACTACACAAGTATAGTCCATTCATTCCGATGAATGTAGAATTGTGGTATAATTACATCTTGGGAACAGTTGTGAAGAATGAAATAAATCTTTCAAGTTCATAAGTTGCTTTATGAAATTAAACAATTACCTATTCTAGGTGTAATTTAATCAGGATCGAATACTTTTAATATTTTGAGACAAGAAAAATGAATGAAAAATTTGCGGAAAAATTTGTAACTCAGTGTGCCCTATTGCTAGTGTTAGATTTGTGGTGAGTTCTTCACGTCATTAGTATACAAAAAAGAGCAAGAAACTAAGTGCTGCTCAAGTAGATCACAATGAACATCAGGAATAAAATACGTCCAATATTGACCCCAGAGGCACACCATTAATATACTTTTACGAAAGAACTCGGCCAACGTATACAAATTGCTTACAAGTATGATATTAGGTGTACAAATGCCAAATTATTTCATTATTTTTGAAATATAATGATTGCATAACACAAATCATGTTCATAAATTAAAAAATTAGTTGATACTAACATCAAACTAATGTCTTGATAGTAGTCATCCTTAAATAATTTCAAATAGCATAGGCGTAGCCAAGGTGGCTAAATGTGGGAAAAGATTAATCAGAGACTTTTGTACTGATTATGAGGAGTCGCAGTCGGTCATTATAATTGTGACAATTGGTGATTACTTAATAATAACAGTATGATTAGAAAAAAAATTCCCACATAAAATCTTGTATTATTGGAGGAAATTATTCGATACATTGTTTAATCTAATTTTAATTATAGTTTGTATTGCATACATATTCGAAAGAATGAATATTAGATTTGCTATTATTACATACACAATTCAATTTAATAGTCCCACGTTTTGTATTAAAATAACAATTAAGAATGAAGATAATGCGAACTGCATGCTCCTACGAACATTTCACTCTTTAGTTATATATGACAAACTGTGGAGTGGGTATAAATTTAAGACTATTCTAGCGGCTGAAATAGTTAGCACCATGAAACCAGTCAAGCTCATACTAGAAGGATGTCACAACAAGCAGAACTGGTTGAACATATTTATGAGCCTATTGAAAAACAACAGCTGTGGAACGAGGGCATCAGCTTACTAATGTTTACGACCAATGAAAATCTGTTTCTTAGTCAGCCTGAAGTTAGCGATTTTGGTGTTCTATTTCCAACTCTCTCAATTGGGATTCCCATATCTTATAAAAAATTAAGAAACTTTCCTTTAAATTTCATCCTCTTCTAACACCAAACGTATTATATTCAACTCTTATTGTGTTCCGCTTTCTGCTACAGATCTCAATTTTAGAATCTTCCCACATCTTTTGCTGCAAAGTTAGATCTTCTGCTCCAAATCTTCCTACCTCTCTCTTCTTATCAAAGGCAACGTATTCCATATTTAAGCATACCTTAAATAACATGATTTAGTTTTTCGACATATGCTCTTTGTAGGACTCTATGATTAAGAGATTTATAACCTTATGGCGTTTTCTCCTGAAATTTTCAATTTACGTTCTTCAACTAAAGTAGCTTTCGTCTCTCCTCGTCTTCGCAAAGCTGTCTCGTCTCGGAATTTCGTCTATCATATCATTCCCTAGCTAATTTCCTCATATGCCACCCTAACTTTAATCTATGGTTTCCTCATAAGCTTTTTAAATCTGCTTTATTTTTCTTCTGCATTAAATATATCTCAAAATATGGTTTGTCTTCCTTTCCCTTCGGCAAATGTTCGTCTTGCTTGTGTCCTATTTTTTGTAAAATTTTATTTCTTAAACTTTAAACTTTACCGATAAATATTCAAATATTATTATTATTATTATTATTATATTAACAACAAATTGAACTGCAAGTAGGATAACAGAGCATAAAACAAACTGAAAATATCAAATACCTAGGCGTTGATATTGACAATAAGCTAGAATATAACTCATTCATAAACAAACTACGTAAAACGGCTTTAGGCATCAGATCCATTAATGAGATTATGCATATAACACAAAGCACCCAAATAATTAATTCCTTTGTCCTATGTCATTTTACATATGCATGCATTCTGCTTACTAATCTTACAATCCAACAAAGTGAACGTATTAATATAACATTCAACTGGTGTATCAGATCTTTTTACAATATTTACAAGCAAGATACCAGTGATAAGTTACAAGAAGTTCAAATTCTGTCACCCAAGTACCACATAATGTTTGCAAGCTTGACGTTGTTTTTCAAACATGTTACCAATTCGGTGCATACAACTGAAATTCCTTAACAATAACATCAAATTTAACTCAAGAACACGTGCATGTATCGTCAGTATAGCAAATAAATCAGATGCATGGAATAATTCTTTTACACATGCTACCAGTCTATTATGGAATAATTTATCTTGTACAATAAGATACGCTGAAAGCCTTAGGAAGTTTAAGCGATTACTGAAACATAATTTACTTTCCCAAAAAAATTATTGGTTCATCAAAAACCCTAAACGCGTTCCAGATGCATAGCGAACTGTAAAATCGATTTCCGCTGATTTGTTTTAATTTATTTTAAATTCATTTTTGGAAGCTATGTATTTCAATTAAAATAAAGCTTATTAAGATTATTATTATTTATTTACCAATTTTAGTTTATTGTGTTAGTTGTCATTTTTAAAGAACCTTGTGCACTAATGCTTCCATTGACCAGGCAATTGCAAATCGTGGATATTGATATTATTAAAACCATTACAGAGGAAAGTCATGTAATGGACTATTTGCGAAATAATTTACTACATTTGAAAATATTGGTAATTTACTTGGCGTTGTTATTACAAAAAACGTGTTCAATCAAATTCTGGAAAATCAGCATACAAAGTAGCCGCTGATATTTTTATCAAACCTGTCAAGTGTAACAAACACGGCTGTTATATTTCGAATTACAATGTCTATATACAGCAACATTAAAGCAATGATATATTTATACCATCAAATCTTTTTGAATTTTGAACGAAATGTTTCCAGCAACTATCATCAAAACGTTTTCTAGCTCCTCAATTGTCTTCGGGTACAGCTTCTCTATCTCATGCTTCATAATAGCCAAGAGATTTTCAATGGGAGACAGGTCATTACTGCTGGGAAGCCACTGAAGTGGTTGCACTAAATTATCACTAATCCAAAAACGAGTTTTGTTTGATGTATGCGCTCTTGCCCCGTCTTTTTGCAGTAGCCAACCGTCAGGGAACATTGTGTTAGCATAGGGCATGAACTCCTCTAGATTTGCGATGTATTTATCGGAGTCAACATTGCATTTAACTACACTAATGTAGACACCTTTGTGAGAAATTGCACCCCATACCATCACATCATACGTTTTTGTGGGGTTTTACCAACTTTGCACCAGTATTTTATTGTGTCCGATGCAGATGAAATGAAAACGTTGTTCCAGGAAAAGCCCTCCATATCTCGACAAAAAACCAATCTTTTTCGGATGTGCTCCTGTGTTAGAAATGGAACGTTGTGTGGTTTCTTTTTGGTAAGGCCCTCACTTTTCAATCTTCTCTAGATGGTTCTTTCAGAAACTGTTGGTTGGCCCCGATCCATTAGTTGCTTTTTAATGTCTCTTGCAGAATATTCGGGATGGGCGATTGCAAGTTCAACAAGAATCTTTTGGTCGTTTCCCGAAATTATGTTGCAAGTTCAACAAGAATCTTTTGGTCGTTTCCCGAAATCATCTTGGGTCGGCCACTTCCCCGTTTTCTTTCAAGGGTTTCACCTTCGTCTAACTTCTTCAAACCGATATAAAGTTCGTTTAGACATCTGTGTTGCATTCAATAACGTCTTAAAATTTCTTTCTCCAAGTGAGTAAAGAACACGAAGTGTTTCCTTTTTGTTCTCACTGCAAGCCATGACATGAAAAGAGTTAATTCGTTTCAGTTTTCCCCCGATAATTTTGTTAACATGTGCATTACATTAATATAAAGCATTGCATTCGATAAATCAAAATATATCTCTTCTTGTATTAAAAAATCAAATATATATTTGTATATAGTGGTTAATGAGAAACTCTCCTTTGAATAGTTGTGCCATTTTTTGTCGCTAGGTGTATATATATATATATATATATATATATATATATATATATAAAATACTACTTCAAATGTTTTACCCGCTTTTCTACAATCTCTTGTGTCAAACAAAAAATATGAGCAGAATTTTGTATTTAGTCGCAATATCAATTTATTCTATGCACCATTAAATTGATGTTATTACCATATATGGCTCGCGCTAAAAACTAGCCTATCACACCAACTCTATGCATATAAATTTTACTGATATTTTAAAATAGCTATTCACATCAGTAAAAATATAAAAACAAGTATGTCCATAATAAATTGCTCCCGAGAGTAAAAATAACATTTATAATATTAATATTAATAACATATACATAGAGAACTGAAATACCAAACGGTTTAAAGTGATACTAAATTCTAAACATTTACAACTTCTTGCTTAAAATTTAACATTGTACAACTTCTATGCATACTTACAATACTACAAATAGATATATACATACATGCATATTTAAAAATATAACTGACAATTATGACAGACCTAAAAATTAATACTTCCCAATATATTTTGATTTGCATTTCAATTTATGTTTGCGCTTCTATTTAAATGCGTGACTTGTCTTGCAACTCTAATCTCTTGAAAAGAGTTCTGTCATAAATTCCAATTGCACACTTATCAAATAAATAATCCTCTATCAGCCTGCATCCACTTCACACTGCTGCAACAATTTGGTTATATTGAATTATTATATTGGTTATTAAATTCATAAGAGCATTGTTTTTCTTCAGTAAAATGATACGTATACATATGTTCTGAGAATAAGTCTAAATTGGTAGGCCCAAATAAAAATTTAAAAAGGAAGTTACTTTCTTAAGCTGACTAAAATTAAAGGTAATATGTTGTCACATTATGTTCCACACATTAATAATAAAGTCATTTATTATTATTGTTATTATAAATATGGGACACCCTCCTTGCAAGTCGTTAAGTGACGCGCTCTGTAATTAAATTTTTCAAAAGTTATTTTTATCCAATAACAAGTTGTAGAATCAATTGCAAACAAAGCGCACACTCCGCTTATTAATAAACTTCGATTGTTAGACGTTGGGGAATTGCAAGAGCTATTTGTTCATCTCTATGAAAAATCACTAGAATTGATTAACAATGATGACGAAAAGAATGTACTAATAGTGTAATTCTATCAAATGAAATCAATCCGCCTGATATTCCTACTATTTCATCAGAACAACTGCGTTTGAAAGAAAAATTGCCAAAGAAATATCTGAGAACACATCACCACATCACTGTTAATCATTGGAAAATCCATTTTAAAAAATGTCAAATCCCGGAATCTCATAAGAAATGAAAACTGCTGCATACATTCATATAGTGGAAGGAAAACCCTTGACCTACAAAAAATAGTTGAAAAATATCGTAAACAAAACATAGGTCAGGTAGTTATTAATAATGGACTTATTGATGCTCTTTACGCTCGCAAAGAAAGAGTCTTGATAATTTTAAAAAAGACACTATAGACTTAATAAAGACTGTTAAGGAGAAATTTCATCCTAAAAATCTTCTTGATGGAAGTTACTCCAATTTCAAAGCCTGACAAACTGTCTACAAACAATATTATTAACAAATTCAACAATGCTATAGCTTCAATTTGTGAAAGTAATGATTTAGAAATGATTAAAGTATTTAATGAATTTAATCAGAAAGGAAATATAATAACACCTAGAAATCATAGTTGGGATGTTATTCATCTCTCAAAAAGAGGAGTTTCTCTTGTTGCTAAATTAATTAAAACCCAATTTGGCAAACTATCACATGTACAAATCTGTCAGACCAGGTTATAATTACAATGACGCTACCAAAAGTGAAGCTGGGACAAGAGTGCGTCCTAACGGAGATAATGAACTCAAAATGCTGCCCAGGATTCTTTTAAAGCGGGTATGATCTTACACAGAAAGACAAGAACTAATACTTCAATTACTTTAAGGTACATCTTTGTGTTCTTATTAATTATAACATCTAGATGGAGTACCTTTTGTAAAAATATTTTGTTGCATTTTTCACATGATTGTAAATTTTACAGTTCGCTTAATTAACATATTGCTATGATGAGATACTTAGGGAAATATTTAACACACGAAACGTTAAAATTACACATCTAATAGTAAACATGTGTCTCATTTTATCTAGGAATATACATCCCAATCCAGGACCCTTCTTATGCAGTGAGGGCAGAAGCAAATTACACAATTTTAATAGTAAACTCAAAATTGCGCATCTTAATGTATGCAGTCTAGTTGCTCACAGAATTGAATTTCTTCAACTGTGTTCAATGTTGGGCAGAAATACCATTTTCGGAATAGCTGAAACGTGGCTAGATGATAGCTGTCAAGTGAGGTTGTATAATCCAAATTGCAAAATGTTTGACGTATTTCCTAGAAATCGCTCTAGTCGTGGTGGATGCCACCTTATACTTGTTCCCAAAACCCTACAGGCAGAAAGAAGAGATGATTTAGAACATCACCATGACGTCATTGAGACCATATGGATACAACTATCCCTTATCAGCCAAAGCAACTTCTTATTAAGGATGGATACAACTATCCCTTATCAGCCAAAGCGACTTCTTATTAAATGTTAGTTACAACCCATGTAAAAGGTTTAGGAAAGCATTTATAGATTTAAAAGTTCTTGAGATTAAATGCGCCTTGGCAAGGTGTAACAACATTATGATGCTTGGAGACTACAACTTGAAATATCTCAATATGTATGTTAAAATTGAAATTGAAATCTTTTGCAATATTTTTGGCCTGAATGTTGTTAACACCGAAATTCCTACTCGCAATGCAGACCTGCTAGAATATTTCATTACTAATATAAGTAAAAAATTTGAAAATGGAGTTTTTACAACATTCTCAGACCATAATCTCTGTGTCCATATATCAGACATAATTTGTAAGCTCCCTAAAAGATCAGTGATTATTAGTCGGTCATTTAAAAATTTCCATGAGGCAACATTTGTTAAGCAGCTGAGCAACATTTCATGGGACTACCTGTATTCATTAAATTGTAGTAACTACATGCTTGGGTTCATTTCAAAATCAATAAGACAATGCTTAGATCGTACTGCTCCTTTCCAGAGAAAATTTATAAGACAGTGCGGAGATTTAAAAGCATATAGTGATCGATATACCAACACTCCCGAAATTAAGAACCTGGAATTAAGGAGGAAGGCCCTTTGGGATGAAATTAAAGACCTTGAAGCGTTCCAGCAGAAGCTACTAAGAAATGCAATGACCTGCAGAAATTAATCAGTGTTAAAAAAGAGAAGCGCACAAAAAATTTTCTAGTATATTTTACCAAAGACTAGAAGGCAGTAAACTTAAGTGGCAGTTCACAAACAGTGTTCTGCATAAAGGAACTACAAAACAGATAACAAAACTATCTATTAACGATAAAATAACAGAGTGCAATCGAAATAGCTGAACACCTCAACTATATCTTTAGGCAGCTGGGGAAATATGAGGGACCCATAGTTCCCATACCACTACAAGTACTACAAACTAAGCTACACTTTAATTTTCAACTAACGAGTGTGCAACAATTAAGAACAGTTATTGCCAATCTTGACGCTAGTAAATCAAAAGGATCAACAAACATTCCCGTATTCATCATAAAAAAATTCTGCAAGTATTTTGAAAATCATCTACTATTTTTCTACAATTATTGCATTAATCAAAATGAATTCCCTGATATGCTCAAATGTTCGGATATTACACCCGTCTACAAAAAGGGTGATCCTTTGAATGGATTAAATAATAGACCGATATCTGTGACAAACACATTTGCGAAAATATTTGAAAAACTTCTTCCAAAATATCTTACACAATACTTAACGAATAATGATCTATTATCTAATAGACAGTTTGGATTTAGGCGTGACTACTCTACAGTTGATGCATTAGTTGGTATAACAGAGAACATAAGGTTAACCATCAACGATAACATGTGTGCAGCGGCGGCCTACCTTGATCTAAGTAAAGCTTTCGACAGCATGGATCACGCAATATTGCAGCAAAAACTAAGAGCAATTGGAATTGATAATAACGCATTAGTCACTGTTCTGGGACCCATTTTGTTTACTAGATACATAAATGATATTTCAAGTCGTATTAAGTCAGGTGATATTTATCAATACGCTGACGATACATGCATAGTTACTAAGGACACTAGTCCACATAGGGCTGTCGAACAACTGAAAAACAACATTGAGCAACTAAAAATATATTTTAATCAAAATAAACTAACAATTAATATTCCAAAAACGCAATTCTTGATATTTTCCCCAAATTCATTAAGAAGCATTTCCAACAAAATTGAACTGCAAGTAGGATCACAGAGCATAAAACAAACTGAAAACATCAAATACCTAGGCGTTGATATTGACAATAAGCTAGAATATAACTCATTCATAAACAATAAACTACGTAAAATGACTTTAGGCATAAAATGCCTTTAGGCATCAGATCCATTAATGAGATTAAGCATATAACACAAAGCACCCAAATGATTCATTCCTTTGTCCTATGTCATTTTACATATGCATGCATTCTGCTTACTAATCTTACAATCCAACAAAGTGAACGTATTAATAGAACATTCAACTGGTGTATCAGATCTTTTTACAATATTTACAAGCAAGATACCAGTGATAAGTTACAAGAAGTTCAAATTCTGTCACCCAAGTACCACATAATGTTTGCAAGCTTGAAATTCCTTAACAATAACATCAAATTTAACTCAAGAACACGTGCATGTATCGTCAGTATAGCAAATAAATCAGATGCATGGAATAATTCTTTTACACATGCTACCAGTCTATTATGGAATAATTTATCTTGTACAATAAGATACGCAGAAAGCTTTAGGAAGTTTAAGCGATTACTGAAACATAATTTACTTTCCCAAAAAAATTATTGGTTCATCAAAAACCCTAAACGCTTTCCAGATGTATGTATAGCGAACTGTAAAATCGATTTCCGCTGATTTGTTTTAATTTATTTTAAATTCATTTTTGTAATCTATGTATTTCAATTGAAATAAAGCTTATTAAGATAATATATATATATATATATAATAAAAAGTGCTTAGTGTTATTTAGCGTAATCCATTTAACAGATAACATGAACTCGCCAAGATGAGGGGAGATGGGTTAAAAACGTTCATATTGTCATAATTATGCATTTTGGATTACATCCTAAGGAGAGCATATAAGCAACCTTCGAGACTTATAGCTGTTTAAATAGTCATAAGCGTATTATGTCCTTATGGAAGGGATAAGAAATATTTTAAAAAATTCAGCAAAAAGCTATTCATATACACATTTTGTAAATAAATAAAAAAACGAAAATTAAAATAGGTATATTGCTAAACTAACTATATTGTTAAAACTAATAAAAGTCAGGTGAGCAGTCAAAATACGACAAAATATGCCTAAGTCAG
>CABFPE010000313.1:495713-523154 GCA_900660155.1 Hofstenia miamia
TGATTCGTGTGGGAAAGAGTCGAAGACTCATTTTGGAAAACTACGAACTGGGAACGGTATTTTAAGAAGTCAGCAATCCAATTGATAACATGTGGGTTGATGGAGGGTCTCACATTCTCAAGTTGTCTCAGTATGAAATCGTGGGGAACTCGGTCGAATGCTTTAGAAAGATCTAAGGAGAATATTCGAACATAGTCGTATTTTCTTTTCTGAAATTCTTGTATTTGGTGGAACATCCTACACAGGGCACCAGTTGTAGAGCCACCACTTCTAAAACCAAACTGATTGATATCCAACCAGTCGTTGTAAGGTGTTCTTATAAATCTATCGTATACAAGACNGTATTTTCTTTTCTGAAATTCTTGTATTTGGTGGAACATCCTACACAGGGCACCAGTTGTAGAGCCACCACTTCTAAAACCAAACTGATTGATATCCAACCAGTCGTTGTAAGGTGTTTTTATAAATCTATCGTATACAAGACGTTCAAAGTTTCTGGACAATATTGGCGTAACAGATATTGGTCGGTAATCCTCTGGTTTCTCAGGTTGTTTAACCTTAGGAATAGGCGTGATTTTAGAGATTTTCAGATTAGCTGGGAAGATACCAGAAGAAAGGGATAAATTGTAAATATGCGTGAGAGCAAATGTAAAATTATGTGCATTTTCTTTGAAAATCCAATAAGGCAGGCCATCGACGCCGACTGCAGATTTCTTGATTCTACTTCAACGGGGGAAAGAACTGGGGGTTCAATTCCCGTTGTAGAGCATAACACAGATTCAACAACCGAAGTATTTGTGCAGATAGAAGAAAAATATGCGTTAATGTCATTAGCTGTAAGAGGCTGAAACTGATCAATGGTTTGATCGTCTTTTTGTGAATTTTGATTGTTTTCCACCATAGCCTTGACCCCATTTTGGATCCTCTGTTGGACCTCAGTGATTCAGGGATAAGAACTCGAATACTTTCGGAATATTTATCAGCTTTCTGAATATTCTTTTTCCTCAGCGCAGTATATTTTTGTTTCATTTGATATTTGATCAATGGAGTGATATAGGAAGGGTCTCTGTCGGTCAGAACGACTGTTCGGAGAGGGCAACAAAAATGATAAACATCAGTAATGTAGTCTAGGAAGGCACCCATGGCTTGAGTAGGGTCAGTGAACCTCTCAATAAACTGAAAATTCGTCTCATCCATACTCTTGTTGAATAATTCTTTGAAACGCATTCTCTGGTCACGAAAACTGATTTTAGATTTGTTTGGGGGGAGGCAAATTTTTGGAGCACAAATAATAGCCNGTGATTCAGCGATAAGAACTCGAATACTTTCGGAATATTTATCAGCTTTCTGAATGTTCTTTTTCCTCAGCGCAGTATATTTTTGTTTCATTTGATATTTGATCAATGGAGTGATATAGGAAGGGTCTCTGTCGGTCAGAACGACTGTTCGGAGAGGGCAACAAAAATGATAAACATCAGTAATGTAGTCTAGGAAGGCACCCATGGCCTGAGTAGGGTCAGTGCACCTCTCAATAAACTGAAAATTCGTCTCATCCATACTCTTGTTGAATAATTCTTTGAAACGCATTCTCTGGTCAGGAAAACTAATTTTAGATTTGTTTGGGTGGAGGCAAATTTTTGGAGCACAAATAATAGCCAAATGATCGGTCTGAAGTGTCAACCACAATAATTTATGGCACTTTGCAATATGAACTGCATTTTCAATAATGCAATGGCATCTACAATTCTGTTCTCTCTCCCGCTATATTGGGTGTTGAGTATTTAGGTGGCATTACACTAGGCATTGATATTGATATTGGTATTTTGAACTCCGATAAAACATTTGTGAATGAATTCTTAGCATTTACTCAAAAACTGCATTGCATTTAAAAGAATAAGGTTCGACATTATTTATTAGGAAATGCTATTAAATTATAACTAGAAATAAATTAAAGTACTAATTTTTTAAAAAAGGACTTTGACAACCCTCATTGAAAAAATTATTAAAGCTATTCACATGCACTATAGGTTATTTTCTAGGAATCCAAATGTAATGCAAACTGTTATGATATTTATTAAGCTGCAAATATAGGTAACTGCATATAATACGAATGAAACAGGATAATTACCCATGCTCCTGCTATTTCTGTTTTCTCCGCCATTTACCACTACAGTTTACATACATTAAGTCATTACAAACCAGTGCTGTTAAAGAAAACTCTCTTGCATAAATTTTATCTCCTAGGTGATCATAACGAATTTTGATTGGACAAAATATTTGAAATCGTGATGTGGTTTATTTTTCTGACTGTGCATGTTATTGCATTATGATATCTGCTGTTTTTAATTGTTTAGTTAATGATTACTATGGAAATTATTCACATTTGGAGGATTTTCAGGTAAATAGCCTTATTTACTTTATTCAGAATATGAATTTAATTAATTTGTCTAAATATTTTCAATAAATATAGGAAGGGGGGTTGAAAATAGGTATATAAGATAATTACAAAACTATTGCAAAATTATTTGATTCGAATTACTATTACATCAATGTCAGTATTTTGTTTTTTAGTAACAAGCATTGCTTCTAAGAATAGATTTAAAATTACAGATAACTTTCTACTTTGTAAATTGTAGTGACTTCTTTTCAGTATGTTTTTGGCGTTATCGAAGTTTGATGTTCAGTTTGCATCGACTGCTAAATCTTTACGTAATGAACAGAAATACTGACGTTTTTGGATTTTAGTTCACAGCCTTACAATTCTATATTGCTACTACAGCTATTCTAATGCTTATTGAGACAGTTTTTCATTTCTTGAAATTTATTTTTTGTTACAACATAGCCATGTGTAAGG
Source organism: Hofstenia miamia (assembly GCA_900660155.1). Classification (NCBI taxonomy): domain Eukaryota; kingdom Metazoa; phylum Xenacoelomorpha; order Acoela; family Hofsteniidae; genus Hofstenia; species Hofstenia miamia. The sequence continues at coordinate 498,568 of CABFPE010000313.1, forward strand.
GTTCTCCTGCACTTTCTAAAAATGAAAACATTTTCAAACCTTTGATACACCACCACAAACCATGATATAACTTCAACAACGACGCTGGTCCCCCAGTGATATTTAACAAGATGCGCTGAAACACCCTCAAGTACACCAAAAAATTTAATTGAAAATGTGTGGAACTTAGCACGGTTCATTAACATTAGTTCATTAGAGTTTTTACGAAAGTCCAGATGCTTACATCGAAAATCTTTAATGGTCCCTACCTACTCCAAATTCTCCAAATATCAATTGAAAAAGACAACCTCTAAGTTGCTTATCTTTACCTTGTTATTGTTACTTAAATTTACTGTTATTATAATTTTAAGGACTTTATTTTATTTTAAGTTATGCTTTCGTTATTCAAGACTGGTAGTGTCCGAGAACTTTTCATCACCAAGAAGTATTGCATTCCAATAAACTTCAAAATTTTCTTAGTCTAGATGAGCTTTTCCGTCTTTCTACTTAAATACATAGCATCGAACAACTTAAGTTTCAATTTGGACAGAATAACTACAAATATAATCATTAAAATAGTAATATTTTTGTTTATGTCCAAATTGTACGAGAACTTTTGCACGCCACTGTGTTTTGAATTTGACATTTTAGTAATTATTTTGGTTGAGAATATGGTCCCTCTATTGAGATGGCCGGAGTTATTTTTATATTCCTCTACACAATTTCTTTATTATAATTAGAACTGGATTATCCAGTCGTAAACTTTCAAAATTATACTGTCAGTTTATCCGAAAATATGTTGTAAAAAGAGTTTGATCAAGTCTGGCAAATAAGTTCTCCAGAAAGTTCAAAAAGTTGGATTTCCTATTAACATCAGAAACTTAGTTATATGGAATATGAAAACACTCATATTGCTTTTACCAAAAAACCTTTATGGTTTTGCCGTCTAATTCAATATTTAAAAAGTTAATCATTAAAAGAAACTCCATTTCTGAAATATTTGCGCTATGAAATTTGTTATAAAATGTGTATAAAACACAACATGCACATTCCACATGATTGTAATATCGTTTTCAACACAAATTCATGATAAAACTTTTTTTAATTGAGTTATATTTTCTTCTTTGTACTTGTGCCTTGAAGCATTCATTTTCGAAGATTATGGAAACGTCCACATTGTCTAAATTGAAATTTCGCCAATGTTTTGACTGGAAGGTAATATTTTATGCATGTAAAGACAATAGCTTGTATCACAATACAACTAAGCTCAAAGAATTTTCAAAATACACATTCACTTCACGTTCAACAAAGATGTTGTAGATCACTTCTAAAGAATGGTAGAGAAGATGATGTGATAGATTCACCGTCGTTCAAAGTGCAAATCATTTCAGCCACGCACAATCAAGTTAAGTTATAAAGGATCACATATTCATTACCTTGGATACTTCTTATTTCACTAGTATCAATTATCGTCCGTTACTTAAAGAGCTTTTCCGAAATCTGTTTAAAAAGAAAACTGAGAAATATAAAGTGTGTACCTCCACATTTCAACAATTTCCATCCACAAATCTTCCATGAGAGTACACTCGGACTGGTCATACGCTGCCGTAAATTGTTGTAAAAACTTCTTACTTTAAGGCAGTGTACGGTAAAGTAAGGTTTCAAGTAGGTAATTACGATTTTTACGTAGTGTTTACGGCAGTGTATGTGTTCTTCTGTAAAGTAAAATAATCAACATTGATCACAAATGAATTATTACAGTACAGTTTTTTACATAGAGCGGATAAAAAATGATTTGGATTCGGTTGAAGTACTTGAATGATTTTAACGAAACAGTGATTAATTTATCTTAGAATTGAAATAGTTTATTTTTTCCTTAATGAGTGTGTGTGTCTGTGTATTATATTAGTTTTTTTATATTATTGTTTTACCTAACATTGAATATGGGCAGAGTCAATCCGTGGTATATGACTATAGTCAAATTGTGTGTAAATAATTTAGCAGTGAAAGATGTTTCCTTTCTTAGAGGAAACTATTCTAAAATGTTTAAAGTATGGGTTTTTACAAAAAAATCATACTTTATTTGTATAAAGTAATACGTTGATTGCGTACAGGATCGGATAGATCATGTATCCGTTTCTTTTTTATTGAAGCTTCTGTTCTTTCTAAAATCACAATTTTCCTCTTAGTTTTTTTGGATTCTGCGGTTTTTTATTTATACATCTATTTCCTAAAATTAAATATTCACTACAATTCAAATTTGCCATATTAATTTCTTCGGTCATCTTTTGTGGACATTGACATGGAGTGAAAGTTAAGATGTGCGACTAAGCGAAAATGAGTAGCTGGAAGCGGTTTTGTCTCAAGATTTCTTATCCATTAGTCAACTGAATGACTTTAGGTATAGGCGATTATTTCAGTTACTTAGAAGTTAAAGGTGGCCGATATACCATTGTAGTTTTTTTAGGAAGCAATAGTTTAATTCTTGTTTAATATTAATATTTTTGTTTAATATGATGAACGAAAGCTAATACCTACTTTTTGCCATAGCCGCTTAGCCGCGAAACTTGGTTAGCTATCCCGGCTATAGTTTAATTTCAAGACTGTACCCAAAACTGAGTAGACCAAGCCAATTCGGCCAATTTATATGATACTTGCCAAATGTAAAATATAGAAACTAAAAGTGGAATAAAATTCATTGCGTTTACTTTGATTCTCATTCATTCTTATGTAATAGTCAAGCCAATTTCAACCTCACTCCAGCTCAAATTAATCCTAAACTTGTATTCTGTCTCCCGCAATGGTCTTTCCTGCTTATATATTTACAGTTGAAGAGAAATGTGTTCAGTAATAATATAAAAGCTTGATCATTATTAGTAATATTTTAGAAATTTATTACATACCCTGCATGATTTTTACTCAAAAATATGCTATCTGCTCAAATAAGCTTATGTTTATTTGCATTGTATTTATCTGCTACTTTTTTCTTTTACATTTAGAGATGTAAAAGGGTCGATCAAGTTGAATGAAAAGAAAAATTTATCTTTAAACTATTTTAATCCTGTTTGTTTCTCGAACTTGAATTTTTAATCGTATATATTGAAAGATATTGGGTCAACCAAAAAAATCATTCGAATGAGAAATTACGTAATATGACGTAGCTAATGGAAATGTTTTGGAAGAATTGATAAAATATCCAAGGAGGAGCTTAGCAATATAAATTAGTTATTTCACAATAAAGATCTGACGAGAGCATACTTTCATCTAATAATACAGCTTCATATTGAATGACTTATAATACGGTTAATGCAGTTATGGAAAAGTAAGGTCCTATGTGGACACCAGTCTTGCAAATTTTTGCATACTATTAAATGATGCTTCACCATGCATAATCAGTTTTAAAAACTTTTAAATAACTGCATGATAATCTATTTTACTCTAGTTTGGTCTGTTCTACTAAAATATTTTCCATTTAATTGCTTATACTGGAGGGTCAATATTGAGAAATAAAACCCAATGAGATTGTTCTAACTGGATGGTGCAACTCATTAACCGCAGAACTTTATTATTCTGAAAAAATTAGACTGCTCAATGTACTTCAATACTAGTAAACATTAAGATAAAATATGGTTAGATAACTCAGAGATGGTAACTTATTAAATTTGAATTTTTGACTCCTAGTACTTATTTTATATAGTAGGATTCTAAATATCTCCAGACTATAGTCACAAAACAACAGCCTCGAAAACTCCTCAACGGTTATCCTTGAACATGGTGGTCAAAATATTTTGTTACCTCGAATTTTGGCATTTGCGTAATGCTAATTTGAATTAAAAATAAGAAACTCTACACGGATTGTGCATAGCAGGTCTAGTTTTTTAATTTTAAGTGACTGCCCTTAGAAGAAAGGGCTATGGTTTCATATGTGATAACCCAAATTATCGGTTACAAACAGAGTTAAACCTCTCTAAGTTTATTTCGTGACGACTATTTTGCAATTGATTTAAGAATATTATTCACATTGTACCGAACTCTCATTACCTTGCATAATTGTGTAGTGTGATGTAGTAAATCATTTGGATTCTCATGAAACATTCTTTTTATTATGCAACATTTCTTCTGTAAAATACACGAATCCTTATTCAAATGCAGCAAAAATTCATGAAGGAAGCAAATTGATTCGAAAAAAAAACGCTTGACGTTTCAAATTTACCTGACGTTCTGAATTACCCTATCTTAGACATTTTGGGATTCCATTTAAATTAGTTATTTATACGCCCAATGTTTTTCTAATAAACTGTTTTGGATTTTTTGGAAAACATTAACAAAATACGCCAGTTTTTGGAATCTTTTGATATTCGTTTTGGCAAAGATTGCACTTTAATTTCATATAATATGATTTAAATTTACGGTATTTTGCATAGTTATAATAATAAATTTCTAGATTAATCGCTTTTGTCAAACTATTACTTTTACATCTATTTATTGTTTGAACAATTTCTTACATAAACGCTTAGAGTTCAGCAAAGTATGGTTAAGCCTAGAATTACGTATCGTCCACTGCTTCTATGTAATAATAATTGCATATGTTCACTCCATTTTATAAACTAATTATTAGGAGGAAATATACGTCGCAAAAGCGATGTCATGCCCCAACCCTCATAAAATGTTGTTTGCTGCTCCTTCGGTATGTTTAACCAATTCCAAAAAAGCTTAAGCGCTTTTGTTTGTAAAAAAATCACTTTAAAGCCAAGCCTGTTGACATTAATTTTGAACTAGACATTGTGTTTAGTGATTAACAGTAGAAATACCATTACTCCCTGAGATTCATTTTACATGTAACTTTTCAATTAAAACATTATGTAAAAGCGTGAGAAAAATTGTACTTATGGAAATTCAAATGGATTATCAATATATTTTTGTAAGTGCATATACCTGCAGTTGTTTTAAATGAATGCATGTTCAAGTAAACCAAATTTTAACTTGAGTCATTTTTGACACATTTGGTATTTCTAGTATTAAGTGGAGACCAGTCTCTTTAGAAAACTGATATAGAGTGGGTTTGCGCATTTGTAGCCAATATAACCGTTGTGAGATTATATAATCATAGTTCTAGCATTACAAATAATAATAATAATATTTTAATATAATTGTACCATATAAACAAATATAAAACGTTTTATAAATCAAATGTGAGCTATGGTTGAATTCTGACTTTCTTTAAATATTTGTTACTGTTAAAGAACATTTTAACTACAAATATTTGGGTTAGTGACGCTGAAATAATTAAAAGAGCATTCCATGCAGACCAAAACTGCACTCTTGACCGCAGATTTTCTGCAAAATCCTTAGAATTGGCCTCTTTTAATCGATAGTGACGTTGAACAGCTTGAACTAAATGCATTCCTTCATTTATATTTTCCAGTGCTTGATGAGAATAAGTACGCACAACATAGGTATCATCTAATGCCTGTTCTTTAAGCGTTTCTACTGCTCTCGGTGTTATCATAAGAAATACAGTTTTAGCTGCAAACCATGAAAATGTATTATTAAAGCAAAATTGATAAGTACCTTCACTTACTTCTAACATCATTGTATTTGATCTACTTCTTTTTTCCTTTATTAAATATTGTCCGCCTGGATTTTTGATATAAGCATCTATGTCTCTATTTCCACCTTTTATTACATCATACATAAACAAATATTTTATGTTTGAAGCATGTGTCAGGTTAAATTCTTGATAAATACATTCAGAGCTATCTGGCAGAATCTCGAAAGTTATTTCATCCTGAATTGAGAAAACGAGTTGTAAAATAAACACTATTAACACGGTGAAATACATTGATATAATGTTAAGTTTGTATGTCACACATTTTTGTACAATCTGTTATTAGGACATTCAAATTTACATTATTTATTGAATTGCACCTGTGTCTCTAAGGCTTATCTACTATTTATAAAACACGTTGCGTAATACAATGTAATGTAATTTTTTCATCTGTTTTGTTAACTTTAAACGTTTAGTTATAACTATGTTCGTAGTAGAGTCGTTCATAGGATATTTATAAAAAATCTAGGTACGGTTCTTCTACAAAACGTCATCCCTATTGTTCTAAATATTAGGAAACAGTATTTTTACAGTAATATATTATTAAAAACCGTGAATGCTAAGTTTGGTTAGGCCCATGAAAATGTGTTTTCTTGAATATGTTTCTTACTTCTATTTTTACTAAGTTTATTTACTGAAGTTCCCACACATACTTAAACGTATCACAAATTTCGTTGGTTATCCAGGTGCTTTGCCTCTTAAAAGTTTGAATTAACGTTTGTTTATATTGATCAGAAAGCTTGAGAGACTGAGGTTCTTCATTGCTATAACTATGGAATTTGTTCATGCAATTTTTAGTTCCTGCTAAATCTTTTTAATTGTTTTACCTTATTACTAATGGATAAGGATAATTTGCATAACTTTCCTGAAAAGCTGTATGCCGGCACATTTAAATTAATGCCCATTTTTTCATTAGCTAAAATTATTTCTTTATTTTTCAGTTTGGTATAACAAAGTTGAGTATCTAAGAAACTTATAATAAAATCAACACACTCAAATTGAAAACTTAAACCCAGCCCATGTCCATCTCTGAGAAGTACATTGTAGTGCATAACCCAATTATTTGCAAACTTGAAACCACAAATCAACAGAGAGCAAAGGCAATTAATTCAAGTTTGTAGTACAAATTTTGAAGAATGCAATTTTTTAGGAATTGAAGTTAATTGAAAGATAGCGTTGTTATGATTCATTTTCATTGAAGCATTAGTTTTGTATTATACCAAAGATTATGAAAAACTTCAGGAATACATAATAGCTGAATCTCTTTTACTGATATTATCCGTATAACTTTAACTTTACATTAATTCAATTTAGCATGTCATTTGAACAGAAATTATTGATGATACCATTCTTTATTATTATTATAAATATCGGAGTGCGTTATTATCTTCATTCCTCTTCTAAAATGTATAAATTGCAAATTCAAATTTGTTATCAATTTCTCTTAAGCGCACCAAAAATACGTTTTACTGTAACAATAGGTTTTCACTGTCTGATGATTATCATTTTTTTATCAGTGTTAGGGATTGACTTGCTCTTTGAAATGCACAATATTGATATCGGATTCGTCGGATTTTAATGGTGTCGGATGTAGATAGCAACTGCATGATCACTGATCACCGAATTTGAATCATGCTTTTCGAATTGTCTAGCTTACACAGCGATTTTGTTTATTTGCAGACTGGAGAATGTTCAGATTTTATGTTAAAGCGTAAGCTTTTTAGAGGAAAAATGGTTGTTCGAGATATCTTAGTAAATTCGCACGTTTTTTCTTACCAAATAATTATTGCTATTATTTCGTTTTTTCGAAGTTCTCTCAGTATTGAATTCATCAGTAAATAAAAGAGATCGGATTCTTCTGTTAACTTGCAGAAATGAAGCTCTTAATATCAGATAATGACCTGCAAAATTGTTTTATTATTAGGGCATCGCTCATCTCACACGATCCTTGATAGTAATATTTTGCGTATTCGCTCCTGATGTAAAAGCCGTGTAAACTTAGACTAGTACTATTTCTATTGAGTTGTGAAATACAGATATAAAGATAAAATACTATGGTGTAGCAACATTTGCTCTGTATTTAATGCATAACTCTCTTTATACAATCGACTTAGCCCAAACTATCTTAGCTATTTTTAAAAACTTTAATAATTTGTTCAAAAAATGTTAAATGCTTATAAATCATAAACTAATATAGATATCTAAAATCTGAAAAAACCACAAAATAGAACATTGCTGCATCTGACTTTTCGCACAGTGTGTCCTGGAATGACCGGAAATGGTTTATTTACAAAAAAACGAAATATTTGAAGTTTGTTGTTGCTGCTATGGATTTTTGACGGCTTTATTATCTGAACATCAGATATGGGAAGAATTTGAATGTTTTGACAATCATAGTATAAAATATTGAAATATAGTTAAGATTTTCACGTGCTTCTGTCAGAAAAATATTTTTGGCACAAATTTTCACCATAAATCTGAGCACATGTACCCATAGATATCTTAATTACCAAGGATTTTCGGAACTCTTAATAGGTTTGGAGAAAAGTATTCAACCATTTGCGCAAAAGCGAGTTTAACCATATTGTCGCACTCCAATAAGGGTTATGGCGTATGGCATTAAAGTGTGCGTATTATTTTCTCATTGTTTATTTTGCTCTTGGAAGTATTTTCCAAGTTTCGTTGCTATCGTATAGAGAACGTAATTGCTGTGCTTCCTGGGCAATGTCCGCATTAATTCTAATAAATTGAAATGAAGTGCAAGGATTTATAAATTTCACATATTTTTGCTGTTACCTTTTTTGTCAAACAGTATACATAAGTATATAATCTTATCGCTATGACTTTTGAAATGTAAGAAATTTGTTACTATTGGCATTCGTATGGGAGCGTTGCTACTTGTAATTGATAACACGGAAATTGTATTAAGTTAGAAAATTGTAATTTTGACTTTTAGTGCAGAATATTTGTTATTTTAACGAATTTTCTGCCACAATATAATCGCTGCTTCCATGTAAATGTCGTAATAAAGGCTCTTTTCTTCAATCCTGGCTATATACAATGCTTTCCAGTTGTTCACTTTGACTAATTTTACTAAATCTAATGCCTTATCTTGTCTTTAATGTACTATAATTCCATTTACGTTCTATGACAACATAATACCCTGCCTCTTTAATTCAATATTTCCCATTCACCATTAAAGTCTAGATTTAATGCTTTTTGATAAACTTTTAAATTTTCTTCCAGTAATTACAATGTTGTCACAAATTATACGATTGTTAAACTTTTTGTTACATAGGACATTACATATTGTAAATTATTCTCCAGGAGTCCATATAATGCATGATTACAATTGTTGTATTTCAAATGCATTTTGATGGCTTTATAAAAAAATGAAATTATGACTTGTATTTTCAGATTACAAACATCTATTTCTGTTCGGCTTGCCTTTGCATCCTATAATGTACCAGTAACTGATAAACAATTTTAATCATTAAGCATTTGCATGCTTACGCCAATTCATTAGGTTAATCAACTTCGTGAAAACTCAAGGTATGTGTAGACTTATTGCTTAGCTTTAATTTTGTTCCTCTAGTTTTCTTAGCCTATTCAATAAATTTACTGGATAAGTGATTGTATTTGAATAACAGCTGTATATAATGTCCCTAATTTAATATGAAGTTATATTCATTACATTTCTGCATAATTTTTTGGGTCTGAAATTTTTCTCATCATTAAAATAGTTCTTTTCTGAACTTTTTTAATTGACTGAGTTTAAAATGATAAAGTTAAATATTCTAAGGCTAGAATATTTTGGCGTGAATTTTTACTCTCAACCGTTTAAAATTCTACTGCGAGTTTGGTAAATTAGAAATACTGCTACTTAAGGCATTTGTTATAAAATGATTTTTTCCTAGGAATGTCATGCTGTAACTTACTTATGTGATTCTGAGGCATTTATTGCTGTATATTATTTTTTTCAATTCTATTCGAATGATTAATTTCTGAAATTTTACTCTTTATGCTTGAAATCCTTCTCTTTATTTTTGAAATCGTTTGTGAAAGTCCCTATAGTTTTTTGTGAATATGCGGACTTTATCTTCACTTTCACCTAATCTTTATATTAATAATATAATTTAAGCTATATGATAGTGGTGTGCGGGCTGACCCAATACCCGCGGGCTCGGGCGGGCCACGGGCTGGCATAGAGAAGAAAAGATAAAAGTATTGTATGTCTATTCTGTTTACTATATCGCAAAACACAATATCTCTGTTTACAATTCTGTTTGCTAAATCTCAAATCTACCACAGGTAAACTTAACAGTTGAGTGAACAGTTGATAATGATGTTTTTATTGGATCTGAAGTAATTTACAGGTACATAATGAAATCACGCTCGGGTGGGCCACGGGCGAGCTCAGTGTTGAACTGCGGGCGCGGGTAGGCCGGGGCCGAAAAAATCAGCGGTCCGCACATCACTACTATGTGACCAATGAAACTATGGAAGCAGAAAATTTCATGGCATTGGCCGATTTGCCGGGACAGGGACCTAATCGAATGTAACTATCAAAATGAATTTAATAAATAGTATAACATAATACTACAGTAAGAAACCGAATATATCTTGATCTCCACTTGATCATTAATGAGCCTAGAGTTCACTACAAAGAGCTCCAGATATCTTACCGTGAAAAAGTCTTACGGGGCAGGCTAAAATCTATAAAGTATTCTGTTGTTCTGTTGTATGGAAAGCAAGTTAGTTATCAAGGCAACTTAAACTACTCTCAATGTTATGCACTTTGTTATGCATTAGTTGTCATGCCATAAAATAATTCCGTCAACGCACAATTTAATCGTTCAATGTAACGTTAATACTTATACATGTAATCAACATAATTAATGCCACCATTATTAAATGACAAGAATCATTCGGATTTAAGAAAAAACCATCCGATAAGATCGAAACCATCAAAAAATATATTGGATTCATTGAATGGTGGCATTGATGTCTTTATAACTTTCTATTAACATACGATCAGAATTTGATTGGAGTGTTCATTTCTAATTATTCTTTATGCTATTTTATAATACATTTTACATATATTCCGCATCACAAGACAATTGAGATTCAGGAAATTTTGAATTAATTAAAAGGCAATAAACCGCAAAGCTCACCAAATAGATAATTCTAGAGGTATGTGAATAGGATATAAAAGCGTAAACGCACATGATTCGCAGTCATTTTAACGTCTCATATTGGAATTCTTTGATATATCTTTATCTCTAATTTACTTTTGTTTCAAAGATATTATGTTCACACTATTTTTTAGGATTTTCCACACTTTATAAATTGATTTTTCGCTTGACTCTGGAGGTCACTTCATAACTTGGATATTATTTTCTTGTGAAAATATTTACGCTTCTTGGCGAGTGGGATTTCACTGCCTAGCTCTAGGATCAATCCCTTCGGGTATAGAGCATTTGCATTTAACAATACTTTCTGCTTGTTATACTTTGATTTTCAACAATAGAGTAGTAAGAAACAAGTGTAAAACATAATGAAAACCTTCGCACACTGCTGTTAAAATTACCTTAGCTTTGGAATAAACGTTAAGTTTCACGTTGCGGTTAACCTTACCCTAATAAATATTCTCACACATTGCAGTTAACCCTAGACTCCCCAATCTGCCATTGAATATGCAAAACTTTATTTACACACTTTCAAATAATGCCCTTAAAGAATTTTTCAGAAATTTGGAACTTTTCGAATATTCGAAATTGATCCAACTCGATGTTGTATTCTACAATTTGAATCGTGCTACAGGCATGGCTTACTAAATACATTTATTTGGACATAATGGATTGCAAAGGTGACTCTTGACATTGCTGGAAGGACGGTGCATAAATTGTTTAAGAATTTAGAATTTTAGCACTGTGTGAACCTATAAATGCCATTTCGCAAATGAATTCGTTTGCTGCAGAATACCCTGTTAGGGTTCAATGTCATCGATTAACAATAACCATTAATAGCAGACGTAAATGACGATCTATGTTGGATTCGAATTCAGATTCGCAATTCCTTTACCTGAAAATTCTGATTTTTTGGCAAACCCTGAAATTCTCCCCATATCTAATTTTTAGAAAATCGGGAAATCAAAAGCCCAATGGAAGCAAATATTAACTTCAAGTATTTGTTTTTTGTTCACCAGCAGTCGGCAACCTGCGGTCTACGGGCCAGATCCTCAAGCAAAGCGTATCTTTCAAGGATGCGAACAATTCCTTTCGAAAGCAGGCATCTCTTATGGGGATGACAAATAGGTCTAGGCACTATTTAATAGGGTATGCAGCAGGGTCGAAGAGTGTATATATATCCGATAATCTGGGATTATCAAATGTTTCCCGAACCAATTTGTATAAGTTGCATGTTTCAAAGGCAATCAGTTTTTGATGTTTAGATATAGCCGGGGCTTGCAGAAAATTGCGTAAAAATCAATGCATTAAAATTATGGCGAAACAATATAAGTGATATTCGAAAAAACTTTCTCGTTATCTACACTAACAATAAGAAAAATTTTGGCTTTCAAGGCACTGTCTTGGATAACCGCAAGTTGAAAATGTTTCCATTCAGAACATCTGGATTCTTAGATAAAATATAGCGAGAACTTGTCTTATAAAGATTCAGTGTCAATTTGCCAATTACTGAACGTAAAATAATGCTGCGTCTCCCAGTGTTTGATATTTTTGAAGTTTTTCAATTGATGATGGAAGAAAACGAAAATTTGCAGCAAGAAATGTTAGTTGACGTTTGACTGAAGGCTCTTTTCATTCAGCATTGTTTGCATCTTCCTAGTAGATTGGTACATGTCACAGTCGAGACTTTCAAGTATACACAAATTATTTCAAAGTTTTGTGTATAATGCTATACACTTTGGATCCAACTTCCCAAACGAATTAAAACACATCTCTAGGAAGTGCTAAACTGATTTTTGCATTGAAAAGAGCCTTGGTGGTGTTGTTCTTAACGATATTTTTTCCTAGGAGATTAAACGAAATCTGCAGCTGAATTCTCACCATGTACATAGTCTGCTAGCCAATGCAAAATATGCGCAGTGAATTTTACATGAAGCAGGCCGTTGTATATTTAGTTCGAAGTTTTACCTGCTTTCAACATGTAGGAAGCTGCATCAGTTAAAAGTATGTGCAAATTTTTGAAGTTGATAATATTTCCTCCGCAATCTTGGTGGTCTCGTACATAATAGCTGAATAACAGTCTTAGGTTTGTTCCAAATATTTAATGACTTCGATCAACTTTGATTTTTGAGTGGAATCCTCATCTCCTACCAAAGCTGCACAAATCTTCCTGCTTGTGTATCGGTCGACTTGTTTTGAAACATTTCTATAGTTTCTTTCTCAATTTGTTTAAACTCCTTTTTTAGGTAATTTCTTCTCCAGAAATCTTTGAAATGCAGGGTTTCAATTTTGTGTAGTGGATGTCCGACAATAGCACAGCATTTGTCAATTTATTTTAAAATTTACTCTTTTGTGCGCAGTTGCATGTTTTGATGTTGCACTGTGGATTTTACATCCGTATTTGACGGATGTTTCCCGGTAATTGAAGTCAACTGAATATGTTTGACAAAATACCGTATTAGGCGGGGCGTACACTGTTGGTAAGCAAAGTAAAGTAAAAAAATTTACTTACCGCCAGTGTACTAGGTCTTAAGTAAAGTAAAGTAAGGTTCCAAGTAAATAATTATACAATCGGTTGTGTTCGATTTTTAAGTAAACCTTTACGGGATTGTCATGGGCTACGCCAAAATTTTTAAAGTGAAGGTGCTTAGAAATGGGGACATGACTAAATATCAATTGCATGACTCATCGTTAAATTTTCAAATACCTCTAGATCTTCTGAACCCCTTTTAAACAAAGAAATTAAGCCTACAAAGTAACCAGTGAAATTTACGCGCCAGCAATCTACAAAGATTCGAAAACTCGCAGTCGTGATGAAGTGAGCGACTAAATGCGGGGCGAAGCTCCGCTTTCACGACCTTAGTTTTTAATTTTTTAAAATTTTGTCAAACATTTTTTGGTTTTCCAATCAAAATCAATTTTGAAAACCATTCCCTCCTCTGCATACATTTACAGATTAATAAACAGCAATGTATACACTTTATCTATATTAACTATTTCACGTGTTAAACCTTGATAATTTTTAAGTCAAATTGTAGGACTATTTGCTTGTCATTTTGATCAGCGACAAACATAATTATATGCAATTACAGAGCTCCAGAGCAAATCTACTATTAACAGGCGCGGATGCAGCTTTTTAGCGAGGGGGTTGGTATTGGCAATATATGGCCTATATGCATACATGTATGTATTACGCAGTGGACGTCTAATCCACTATACAAGTCAGTATGTGCTTGTTTTTCTCTGAGAGTTCCGCCGCTGCTGGTCGATGTGATTGTCTATCTTGGACTCAGGTTTATTGTAGGTTTCCAAAAACAATTTTCCTAAGACAATCGAATCATGATGAAAATGTGCGCTGTAATGATTTGTCAGGTAACCATCTTTTCCTTTAGCCCTGCTAAACGCCTTGAACGGGGTTTTGACTAGAGTACCCAGTGTAACCCTAGGGGATGGTTTTGCGAAGAGAACGCAATACTTGCAGTATCCTCCTCCTTGAGACGGCGAGTAAGATAACCAATTTTAATCTTTGAGNCTGGTCGATGTGATTGTCTATCTTGGACTCAGGTTTATTGTAGGTTTCCAAAAACAATTTTCCTAAGACAATCGAATCATGATGAAAATGTGCGCTGTAATGATNGAATAGAGTTCTCATAGAGTTAAGATTTACATGTGGTTATATTATGAAATTGTACATACATGTACATGTAATTTCGACGAATATTTATAGCTTGGTTCAAAAAGGATTTTACAATCAAATGTTTACTATGGTTTTGTACAGACGCACGATATAATCAAGATATCAGCTAAATTACACTAAAGTATTTCATTTGGACGAACTCATAAAATAAGCTGCATTGCATATTCAGTATGTACATGGTTTCATTCAATTACCTGAAGAAAGAAGTTATCTGTCCTTGATTTGCAGATTTCAATTTTTTTCTTGGTGATGCCATGGGTAGGATGCAGAANTCCCATAGTGGAGTATCAACATCTTCAACGGACGGACCAGCTATGTTCATGTTCATGTTAGATAATTCTTGGGGCTGAGGAGGAAGAGGAGAGAGAGTAGAATGAGGATTCACAGCAACTTCACCAGTGCAGGATTCATAAGCGGCTGTCTTTGGCCTGTAATGAAAATGAATAAATATTTAATTCAACAATATTCAGGTCAATTTAAAAAGAACGGGAAAAAAGTGTACCGGGCGAATAGAGTTCTCATATAGTTAAGATTTACATGTGGTTATATTATGAAATTGTACATACATGTACATGTAATTTCTACGAATATTTATAGCTTGGTTCAAAAAGGATTTTACAATCAAATGTTTACTATGGTTTTGTACAGACGCACGATATAATCAAGAAATCAGCTAAACTACACTAAAGTATTTCATTTGGAAAAACTCATAAAATAAGCTGCATTGCATATTCAGTATGTAGATGGTTTCATTCAATTACCTGAAGAAAGAAGTTATCTGTCCTTGATTTGCAGATTTCAATTTTTTTCTTGGTGGTGCCATGGGTAGGATGTAGAAACGATTCTCTTTCGTAGGATTCACCTAGCTCGCTTAATTGATAAATGAAAGTAAAGTATAGAAATGGCGAGAACCATTGTAGACGGACTAACTCTAATTGTTTTAACGCCTGATTGTTTTTATTACACAAAATGCTTCAACAGGAGTTTCTTGTTTCACATTAAACAAATAAATAATAGTTGTTGTAAAGTATTCTCAGAATTTCAAACTTTGGTAATTAGTAAAGCTAACATTGCACAGCTTTAATACTAACTCTTGTGAAACAAGTCATTTGTATCAAAGGACACGATATATGGAGACTCTATATACACATTTACAAATTACAATCATGAATTTGTTATTATTTCTGAATTATAACACTAAATTTTACAAATCAAAAAATATTCACAGCAATATGGAAAAACCAATAATATAATTCCCCGCAAATCCCCGCGATTCCCCACGGGGATTGAAATTAGGACCATCACACAAGCCTGGTAACATCTCTGTCACAATGTACTTTAATAAGCGTTGCCAAATTATGAAGACAAGGAGATATGTATGATAGAGAACATCCGGCGAGGTGCATAAAAAATTTTTAAAATTCGAGGAGGGGGTTGAACCCCATGAACCCCCCCGTCAGATCCGCTACTGATTAATAAAAAGCAAACATATTATATTTGGTTTCTTATAATATAGAAGTATTCAGAAGTGCTTTTGTTATTTCTAAGAGTTATTCAGCCGCACTGGAATATTTCTATATTAAGCTGCGGAATAATGGTGAAAATATGCATCATGGTGCTATTTAATGTCTATAGTTATTCATTAGCTCTATAGGAGTAATTATTGTTGTTATTAATATTATTATTAATATGATTAGTAATTAAAGTTTTCTTAATGGGAAAGGCTAATTGCAATAATCTACTTCAGATGTGATCCGTTGATTGCAAAATTGCCAGTTAAATGTGGCGATACCCTGGTAATAATAACAAATGGAGATTAAAAAATTGATAAATCACGTTTGGTAATACCAAAAATCACCTTATCTCAGTTGACGTTGCATTATTAATTAAAAAATGCAACATTTTTATATCATTTCAATTGATGTCTAAGCAAAAGATTAAATACAAGCACCTGAATTTGTTAAATTAATTAATACTATTTGGTCGAAATATACCTATGGCAGCAACAACTGTTTTTTATGTAAATAGACCTTTGAGGTTTGTTATCCAGAATGTCAGAGTTCGCGACCACAGACTGCTCAACAGTACATCGCAACAGTACTGTCCGACCCGACTAATCTAATAGCATTTTTAGTTGAAAATGATAGAACAAACACTGCTCATTTACATGGCTATTCAAATTTTAGATATTTTGTTATTTCGTGAGATTAAAACGTTTAAAAAATTTTTGCAAGTAACTATCAAAAAACTTATAAATTGCTTTGCAGTTTAAGGTTAATTTATACCTACATTTATATCAAATAAATTATTATTATCTTCATTGGGTACATTTGGAAAATTGAAGCTATTAAAATGAGGACGTGCTTGGATTTACAAGAGGTGTTGCTAAGATGCACACAACACTATTTGGTAGCTAAATGCAAACATTTATAGAAGGCATTTTAACATTTGATACACAAGGGGGGGTCAACTCCTGACTCCCAGGCTTACGACCCTGTATTTTGTAATTCTTTCTGAAATATATAACTGCGATTATACAAGTGAGTACAACGACTTTGAGCGTTTCTATGAAATACCATTGGCTAATTATTAAAATCAGAATAGAGTGATTTTTCTTAGCAAAGTCGTTTGCTATTTCTGAGAATTATTGCTAAATTACATAACTTTTGTCGAAAATGCGTTTGAATTCCGCGATTGCGTAAAAACTGACAAAAGCTAAAAGCGCAATGGTCAACACAATTTTATCCGGACCCTGGTTATAAATAATATATTTTGAATGCTTGTAAACTTGCATGTACATTTACGTATACTTGACCTTAATGTATTAGTCTAAAATGCGGTTATTTTCTAAATAAAGTATAGATTATAAGCAGTTCAAAAAAATTTTTGCTATTTCAATGCCTTCTATTTATTTCTGAAGATTGTATCAGTCTTATAAAAATTTCTGCTGAATTGATAACAGGTTATAGTATAAGCTCGTTGATTAATATTACATAATCAAGAATGGCAGCATAAAACTTCGTTCGTTTCCAGGAAATGACTTGGCATCATGGCCGATAGTGTATTCCTCATTTTCAATTGGGCCGCGGCTTCAAAAATTGATCAGGTATCGAAAGCATTCTAGCTATGATTAAAAGTGTCTGAACACTATTTCATAACAAATTGATTTTGTGATTAGTCAAGATACATTTTTTATTTTTCAAACAATGATTTGTTTTTTCATTGTCTCCTTATTTTTTCTTTAATTTTTTTATCAGACACTTAGTTTTTTTCTCTTGCTCCTGTTTAAGTCTCACTGAAATATATTGTATTAGTATATAATTTTTGCTAAGTCTAAAAAATGAATGTTTATTGACAAGTTTGCAATTTGTGCAAATTTTCACAAAATGTAGATAAAACTCCAAAAATATTAATACGCAAGTTATAAGAAATCTTATTATTATAGACTATGCACAAAAACAATAGAGAATTTCCCAGACTTGCAAAAAATGGAGAAACCTGTGTGCCAACATAACTCAACTTTTTTGTGGACCAACAAAGTTGATTTGTTTTCTAAGCATGATGCATTTGGCTTGTCAATTTGGAACAGCAAATCTGCTCGACATTTGTGGCGTAAAAATAGATTAAGCAATCTTTTGAATCTCTGATTCATATATTTAGTTGGGGACTAGATAAATAAATGGCAGCAATTAAATTCAAGATAATAATAACCACAATACATAGTGCTATGCAATGCCATCAAATTGATGGCATCCGTGTTTTAGGGAATGCAAACATTTTCTAATCACGATTAGTACATTGCAAATAATTGAAACACCATAACCTGATGCTCACATTTGTAAATCTGTGGTTTTTATTACAAATGTAAATAGCTCGTTCGTTTGAAGTTGTTTATAGCAATATTCGCCCCTCGAAAAATTTTGAAAATATTGAGAAAATAGACGCTAAAATATGCATTTCACGATCCTAGATTTTCATTTTTCAATTTTTTACGAAAAATTTTTTAATGTATACAATCAAAATCAAATTTGGAAACCTGACTGGGGGCATTCCACCATGTCCCCCCCTGCGTACGCCACTGGTAATATGCATATATTTCTGTGTAGAAACATAGGGGGTTTGATCTTCCTTATTGATGTAATGAATGCCTTCCAGCATTGACTTGCAAAGGTGAGCATTGACACGATATAATCACTGTAGATATTGAGTTTTGCGGATGATAAAACATCACGTGACACATTTATCTTAATTTTGAAAAAGGGCGATATTCTTTGTCAATCTTTCGTTTCTATGGTCATCCAAATATGAACTAATGTTAATCACTATGACTGAGAAGATTTCAGTTCCTAAAAAAACGAATTGGTGGTTTGGTTTTCACAAATAATTACTGTCGGCATTTGTCAAGATTAAATTCCATTTGATTGGAAGCAGACCATCAGTAGAATGTATTTATGTTACTCTGAAACACAGATAGGTCTGACGAGTTTTGTATCATGGATGAGATTGTGTTCGAGCAGGCATCAGCTGTATAAATATGGAATAATAGAGACCCTAATATGGATCCCTGTGTATTCCACTGGTAATTGAAATCTGATCTGATTTAACCTCTTTCATGTTGACAAGTTTAGTTCGCTGAGAATGCACCATTAGCAATTTCACGTGATATAGCTATCTTAATGCTCTGATTATCATACAGGCAAAGTGAGAAATATTATAATTAGCCAACTATTGTCTGCACTTTAATTTTGCGATTAATATTTATTCTTAATAGCTGAAAACTCTGTAAGGAAATTTACCCTTCTCATATTCGTTCGTATACACCCTAGTTAATTTTATAAATAAATGAGCTAAGAATGATTTTTAAGCTGTAAAGCAATGTTAAAAGTATATGCTCGGACATACTCGAAGTATGTCTTAAGCCGTTGTATAATGAAAAAATCACCCATTATATTCGTAATGAACAAAGTTGCACATCGACTCTGAAAAAACTTATAAAAAATTTCATTTAGAAATATTCGAAATATGCCTTATTTTTCATCCGTGATTTTCGCGTATAAAATGTGGTACCCCTACACGCAGTTTTTATTTCTTCAATGTGTGCTTACTGATTATATCATATGCTTACTGTTATATTTTTTAAATGTGGTTGCGAACCAGCTATAAGACTTAAAATATATTTTGTTTCTAACATCTACTGACTGGAATTTTTAAATCTTATTTCAATCATGAGGTGAAGCATTTTGCGAAAAATTTGATTTGGTACACTCGACATATTCTTTAAAATATTACTAATAATTTTCCTAATTTTTTGTGCAAAGCTCTAATTGAAAAAAATTGAAAAGACTTGCTCATAATGTAACGCTACAAGATTGCATTTTTCAAATTACTATATAATTACATAATTTGCTTTAGATACACAAAAAATTTTTATTT
Source organism: Hofstenia miamia (assembly GCA_900660155.1). Classification (NCBI taxonomy): domain Eukaryota; kingdom Metazoa; phylum Xenacoelomorpha; order Acoela; family Hofsteniidae; genus Hofstenia; species Hofstenia miamia. Next base: position 518,474 of record CABFPE010000313.1, read on the forward strand.
TATATGTTATTTCATAGTCACATAAGTTTGTTTATTATTATTAACTCACCACCTGGATTTGTTGTCGGTGCGTTTTGGTTTTTACTAGTTGTTTATTCTTATTTACTAACTAATTCTGATATAGGCAGATCCTGTGTACTTGGCTTCCATCTATTATTCGAATTTCTTTTGTTTTCCTGGCTCGATGAATTCAAGAAACGCTCGTGTTATTGCTGATCAAGAAAATCATTCAATTGACTCTAACTCTTCTGATAATTCAGTGGATGAAAAGCTAGTCAAATCTACATTTCATTCTTCCCCTGCGACCGCTGAAGTTGTTTGCCTCCGAAATTTAATCGTCAACTATGTTCCTCCGCAAATGCGTCAGGAACAATTGAAAGCCTATTTTGATGAAATTGGTCCCGTTGATAGCTGTAAAATTGTTAAAGATAAAATGACAGGTCAGTCTTTGTGCTACGCATTTGTATTATACAAGCAAGAAAAGCATGCTATGGAGGCAGTCCAGCGGTTAAATGGTGCAATGATAATGAACAAGAAAATTAAAGTTTCTTTAGCTCGGCCAAGTTGTCCTGAAATTAAAGATGCTAATCTCTACATAAGTGGAATCCCCAAACAGTTTGGGGTAACTGAGTTAGATAAGTTATTTAGTAAGTGTGGTGAAATAATTACAACGAGAATACTTACAGATGCTAACACTGGAAGTTCTAGAGGTGTTGGTTTTATACGCTTCCATCTAAAGGAAGAAGCAGAAGCTGCTGTAAAACAGTTTGATGGCTATAGATTCAACGGAAGTCGCGATACCATTAATGTTAAATTTGCTAATTGCCCAACTAATTATTCACAAAAGAATAATCAGTTTCAACAACCGTGCATTGCACAGTCTCCTAGAATTATTCCAACTCAATATCCTGTTGCCGTTCCGCCCCCACCAGAAAAGTTTTTACATTTTTATTCGTTTCCTTCCCCCGATTTACAAAATGTGATAGCTTATCCAATGGCTCAACCTGATGTTCAACTCGCTATGCCTCAAACTTGTTTGGGTTCTCTTATGCCACCTTGTCCATCAAATATTGCATGTTCAGCATGCTTCTGTCTTTTTGTTTATAATATTGCGTCTGACGTACAAGAAGGTGAACTATGGCAACTCTTTGGACCTTACGGTGCAGTACAATCTGTTAAAATTGCCAGAGATGCTAAGGGGAAGTGTAAGGGATTTGCCTTTGTTAATATGGTTCATTATGAAGAAGCTATGTCATGTATTAGTGCATTAAATGGATTTCCCTACAATAATCGTATACTGCAAGTATCTTTTAAAACCCCAGGAAAGAAACAACTTGGCTGTTTTTAGCCTTATAAGCATTCCCAATGCTTTGTCATTTAATTTAAATGTTTATACAAATTTTATTAATGTGAAATATTTGAGTGTACATAATAGTTTAAATTGTGCAGTACGCAACTTTAGCTTACTCTTTATCATGATATCCTTTGCTGTTAATCTTTAATATCTTATATATGATTCTAGTTATTTTGATAGCTTTTATTACAGTAGTATGTTTCGTGTTTTATCATTTTGGTTTAAAATTTTGCACGAATATTTTAAAGTATTCGTAGTATGGCTTGATAATGTAATTTTCAATGCTACACTCGATTTTTATACTGTTGCATTTATTGATTTTGTAAAAATGTTTGTGTGAAATATCTCATTAAACTCACTGAAATATTATTACTACAACTTTTTAAATGTTTAAAAAGTTGGCCAGATTTCATAATTTGAATTTTGTATTGAAATATTCAATTAAAATTTCTGTCCTAAGTGTTATATTTTTAAAAACCTTAAATATTAATTCTATGATTGTTAACAATAACATGTATACGTATGTATAATATGTTTTTATCTCAATATTTGGAATTGTTTCTCAATTTGTGGAAGTACATTCCTTGAGTATTTTGCCTTTACAAAAGACCTCATACCTAATTTCACGAAACATTTTATTGCATATTTGTAAAATGAAGTTTTGCTTTCATTAATGTTTGTAGGAGAGATGCTTCCACTGAATATAACCTTGAAACTAATTCGTTTTATTTAGTATTTTTGATATATCAGTTTTCTATCAAGTAATGTTTTGTTTAAATGAATGCATAAACTGCATGGTGTTGCCAAATTACAATCGGAAAATTGGTGCGATGCGTTGCCGAAATGATTAACGTCAATCTTACTATAATAGTTTGTTCCGTACATTCTATTTAGTGATAATGTTAGTAAAAACTGGTTATTTCGTAAATTTTTTAACAGGTGTTAAATAATAAAAAATATGCAAGTAGAAATTTGCCTATAATGCTATTTTATGTGCACTGTTTTCTTCAATTATATTAAAAGTAATATACGTGGACTACCCTTGATTTTTTTCCAAGATTGCTAAAACATATATAGATAAATTCTGAAATATAATATTTAGTATTTCAAATATGGGGTAAATGACAAGTGAAAATTTAATTGTCATTTGGAAACAATATGCAAAACAAGGGCAAAGAGTTATAGTAAAATCATACATCCGAGTAATTTGAGGTAATCAAATACAAACAAAATTTAGAAAATTTAAATTGGATTTTAAAAATTTATTAACTAAATATGAATCTGGTAATTACTTGCCAATTACAAATAGCTTGCTATTGTCCAAATGTTATGTCTTTCAAATTTTTCTTGTTTCTGACCATGAATATCGAGCTGTACTCACAACCCCTTTATTGACTTTATATTTCTTAATGGGATCAATTTGAATTACTGTTTTGCAATTTCAATCCTTAACTCAGCTAATAGTTTGTGTTAATATAGTTTTAGGTTAATGAGATTGAAAGTGGAAAATACATGTTGTTTGAAACTGAATCCAATGGAGTAGAGTACGTTATCTTCTAAGGAAAATCTGCATTTTTCAGTAATGATTGTTGAAGAACCACTCATAACTTTTTTCAAACAATGATGTGTTTAAATCATTTACATTTTCGGAATCAGAAGCATTGATTTATCCTAGAAATACTGAAAAACCATGCAAAAACTTAAATTTTGCTACAATGTGAGTCACGTATCTGAAAAGCCTTTCATTTCGTAGATTAATAAAATTGTTGAATTGACCTTTTGTTTATTAAAATATTAATATATTCACGTAATCAAAATAATGATAATTATAGCATGTATTTTTTAATTGTGTAAAGAATTATAAGGTTGTTTCAAAAGTGATAAAAATACCAAACCGGTAAGCTGGCCTAAAATACAAATAAATTAAAAATGTATAGGCATTTAAGCTTAGGAAGTTTTGCCCTTCAATGCTGAATGTACCTTAACATTGCCATGCAGTGCAAATTTGGCAGCTATACAAAAACAAATTGTAGTCTCATTCGGATTATTTCTACTTATATGGTTGCTGCCAACTTGTTAGGAAATAAATATTTTCATAATATCAGGATCGACTCTAGTAGGAAGGTATTTTGGCGCGTGGCCGTATATAAAGGGTCATTTTTAGATGGCAAACATATGGAAAAATTAAAATGGAAGACAGACCTTTTAGTTTATCAAATGTAAAGAAAATCGTGCAGAAAAGGTCTTTACGAATCAATTACAAAAGAAAACTATCAGCATAATTCAATTTTTGGGGAAGTCAAAATTTTTACAACCATGAGCAGCGAAAGAAATTACGTAATCAATTTGTGTAGTGTGTGAGCAATGTGTATTTATTTCACTTAATATTTTAGAAAAATGAGATAGAAGAAGAAACTATTATGTTCTAAATTTAACAATGTAAATATTAGTCACAGTACAAAAGTGCGGCTAAAATATATCTGCACACTAATATAAATACAGAATTTAAAAGAAAATATTAATTACACTTAAATCACGGTATTTCAATTTCTTTTAGTACCATAGTCAGCGGAAATAAATTTGAAGCCTCTTCATTTGTTCAAACAATTAGGGCCTATGCGATTTATTTTGGTTTTTAATGTTTTTAGAAACTTGGCTTTAAAATTGGGGAAATCTGTTGAATTGTAAGGAGCGAATGTTTTAAGAATTTTAGAGAACGTGCATAAAATGTTTTATAAATTGTCTCATTTGAATTCATCGTAAACTGATCGTTTTTTCTTCATACAGCCCAATGTAATATTAATTGCACAATTTGTATTTCAAATTTTCTGAGATAGTGTGTGTCAATTTCTGTATATAATATGCAAGCCTAATTTTGATGATTTAAGACTAAGGTATGAATAAGCTGAATTTTTGCATTAATACTTAGAATGTGAGAAAAATTTCTTATTGCTGTAATTGCAACTGCCATTTTTTTACTGTGCTATCTAATTGTTAATGAAAATTTAAGTTGCTGTCGAAAATAACCCCTTGATATTTAAAATGAGTAATTTGTTTTATAGTTTCTTTATTGAAACCGAGGAGCTCTGAATAATAGGAGGTGACACGGAAATATTTCATCAAAAATGTGTAAGTGGGAAATATTTTTATTAACACAAACGTGTGAATTAATAGATTTCTCTATAACATTGTGGATGAAATATGCTTAATAGGTGTTGTGTATCTGAATACAAACGTGCTTATTACAAGTATAATTGGGGAGCGTTCACATATTACGTAATCAAGTAGGGGGGGGAGAGGGTCATCAAAATTGCTTACGTTTGATTA
>CABFPE010000313.1:523709-547636 GCA_900660155.1 Hofstenia miamia
AAATGTATGTTTTATCAACTTCCAACAGATACTTATGAAAAAAGGGATGGCGTGATGCAATTCCTCGCGTTTTGTCGTCGTAACCTGAACATTCGGAAGTTTGCAAGTGCCACAGGTTTCTACGAATGGAAACTAAAATTCAAAAATATGTTTGAACAGCGGAGATAACCAATACATTTGATGGCATTTTGGCTTCATGCCTTAAGCAGTAACAAAGCACACCTTTTAGCTAAAATCTTTTTAGCAATTTTGTTTGCATCATTCGAAGAATACAAAGATGTATAGGAGATATTCAGCAGTTAATCTATTCTTTCTTTCAATCATTTACAAATGCCACTTGTCCACTTTTCGCTGAATTTAAAAATACGTAGTTGCTGTATATAAATGAGGTGTACGTCAGAGACTGAAGTTTTCGCGCACTCTTATTATTCGCTATTCAATTAATATAAGCAGACTTGTCAACGAGCCGAGCCGAGCCGAGCTTGAGCACAGTATTTGATATACAACGAGCTTATTTTAGGCAAAGCAAGTTTATAGTTCTACTTGTAAATTTAATTATGGAGATTTTTCTCATTTCTTGCAGTTTGTATGCCTTTCCTATAATCTTATTTAAGAAATGGTTATTAAATAATAGGAAGCGCTATGTAAAAAATTCTTTGAGTACAATATTTTTAAAAAAATGCCGAGCTAAAACGTGCCTCATTTAAAGATTTTATCTGGCGAGCCTAGCCGAACTTACACAAAATTTAAACGAGCCGAGCCGAGCTTGGAAATGTCGGCTCGTTGACAAGTCGAAATATAAGCATTTGAAAAAAATAAGGCAAAAACAATAACCAAATGCTAAGAAGGAGTCTCAACTCATGTTGAAATTAGTTTCCATACTTAATTCGACGGGAGAATTTATCTATGAGCAGTGTCTGAATATCATTTCTATATTGCAAAATGCCGGTGCAAATATTGTTTGCTTAGTCAGATAATTTGCATGTTAAGAATCAGTTTTCTAAGCGTTTTCCTGGATTTAGCAATGAACGCACATATCAAAATTCATTAGATTGAGAAAACAATATTTATTGCTTTATCTGCCACATCTAGTAAAATCTTTTAAAACCAACTGGTATTCCGAGAAGGAGAGAATTCATATTTTCGATGTACTGCAAACGGAGTGGTATATTACATATTTGCAGCAAGGAAGTAGATATAATGTTTTAAAATGCACCTTTTTGAGATTTATTAGATTTTGGATTTCCTGATGCAATGCATGAAATATTTCAGCCCGATCTACTTGAGCGTCAACTTGGAATTATTAGCAGTCTTCAGAAAACAAATGCTGTCTGTAAATCAAGTGATAAATACAATTATGAATTATACATAACAATTATTGAAAGACGTGAAGCTTCAAGTAGATTTTTATTGCAAGGTGGATTGTCAAATTTTTGAAGCAAAAACAAGTCGGTTGAAGTGATATATCAACTGCCTTATTTTCACAAAGGTCGTTTAAAAAATGATCTAATGTTACCCCTTTTGCAACAAATCTAAAGCAGACACAATTTAAGCGAATTTTGGGAGTTTTTTTTCCAATCTAATTTGAAATTCGGGAGTCACGTCGATAACTTGCTAGCAACTTTGACATGAAGAAAGTTTATCTTGGTCAATCTAAAAAATGCTGGCTTTCGTCTCATGACATAAATCATGTTTTTGAAGTTTGTTTTTTATCCAAGATCAAATACGGTTTAATTGTTTATGGAGCTGACTTCAGCTGTATCAAAAGAGTCCAACGATCTTTAGACAGATGTTATAGATACAAGTGGTGTGCTAATCAATACTGTCTTACCATTATTTTGATAGAAGAAGACGAACAATATTACAAATTTGTTACTTCCGACCCGAGCCATACACTGCATGATGCTTTTCCTAACTTCGTTTCTCGGAAATTGCTTGTCATGTTTCCAGATATATACATGGCTTTGCACATCTTTCCTTATAGAAGAATGTTCAAATGTTTTTAGTTGTTTTTTGTTTTTGATTTTCTTGCCCGTTGGCAGCAAGACAAAAGTTATTGTTATTGTTATGTTAATGACACAACTACAATTGGCTAGGTGATTCTATTGTTTGTGTTTCTGTATTTGTTAGCAAAATTTCAATTTGTTGATTTTAAGGGTTCCAGTAATATAGCTAAAAATGCTGATTTTATTCATGAAACTTTTTCTTGATCTTTCCCGATGAAAATATAATTATGTGTATACTAAAGTGGAATGAAATTTGAGTGTGCGTAATATCCCATGCACTTTATACATTACAAGTACTGAAGGCCAGGGCAAGNAGAAGACGAACAATTTTACAAATTTGTTACTTCCGACCCGAGCCATACACTGCATGATGCTTTTCCTAACTTCGTTTCTCGGAAATTGCTTGTCATGTTTCCAGATATATACATGGCTTTGCACATCTTTCCTTATAGAAGAATGTTCAAATGTTTTTAGTTGTTTTTTGTTTTTGATTTTCTTGCCCGTTGGCAGCAAGACAATAGAAGTTATTGTTATTGTTATGTTAATGACACAACTACAATTGGCTAGGTGATTCTATTGTTTGTGTTTCTGTATTTGTTAGCAAAATTTCAATTTGTTGATTTTAAGGGTTCCAGTAATATAGCTAAAAATGCTGATTTTATTCATGAAACTTTTTCTTGATCTTTCCCGATGAAAATATAATTATGTGTATACTAAAGTGGAATGAAATTTGAGTGTGCGTAATATCCCATGCACTTTATACATTACAAGTACTGAAGGCCAGGGCAAGGAGGTTACATTGGGACACCCTGAAGTTCTCGTAACACCTATGATTATTTGCCATGAATTCTATTGGACGCCATTTAGTGACGAAATGTTTTTGACAAAACTAAATTGAGCAAATTAATGTTTAGGCAATATTCTTGAACCAATGTGATGACCTTTGATTTCTAGGATTTAGGCAAACTGATATTTTTGATGGCAAATTTCACTTAAGACGTGTTTATTGCAACAATCTTTTAAACATGTAACACCATGTTTTAAGGAAAATAATTGGTAGACGCAAAACCCATTTTCATTTTCTACTAATATCCCACTACAAAGCGAAAAAAATATTTCACTAAACATAAACACTATAGATGTATGTAATATAAACTTACATTTTCAAAAACAATATAGAAAATATTCACCATACCTAAACATTAGAGGCATATGAAATATAGACTTACATGATAAAGGCAATTATGTCTTTCGTTTTTTCAAATACACTGCTCTTTTTATTGTAAAAATTCAATACGTTTCTTCTAGTGATTAACACAATCATTGTAATTTAATTCGTTTTAGGAAATTTATACACTACATGCAAAGTGTTACATTTCCGCTTTTCAAATGCGTTGCTATTTTTCACTGTAAAAAATTCCACATGTTCTAATGATTTACATCCGCAATCATTGTAATGTATCTCGTTTCTCGGGAAATCTATATGATGTGCTTTATAAAACCTATTTAAGATAAGATGCACGTTTATTTATATCAAGCAGAATTTACAACAATAACATTACGTGGGAAATATGCATACATCTTAACAAAATACAAAGTAAAGTTTAGTTTTGTAAAGAATCAGTCCTGAAGTCCTCAATTGGGTTACACTTTATAATTATGTTGAAAGGCAGGGTTTTGTCGATCACGGAGAAAGTATCGACCACATAGTCTTGGAGAACGTGCTTCAGGAGCAACTTCAGCAACTTGTTTTATTCCTTCAGCATCGCTGTCTTGTCGAAATCACTATCTTCATCTTTGTTATTGTTAGGGTAACAGATTTGTTTATCTATTTCTCTTACATGGAGTATTAGAAGCAATTATAGGCTCATTATTCTGCTGCCTCCACAAGACAGTGTTCCGACCAATTGGAGAGATTTATTGTACTGGAAAGTTGCTGCAATATATAACATTATCTTCCGGTTTCATATATTTGCAAGCTTAATTAATTACTGGAAATTTTATTGATCGTCCAAAAACTAGCTTGGAGGGACTACAGGAGCGGGGACCTCCTTTTAATGCACGCAATGTCAACAGAATGTGTTGAATATAGTCAACCATGAATCCCAGGTGTAGTCTCCAAATTGCATTGGCTCGTTTAATGGTTTGTACCATCCTCTCTGCTACACCATTTGAGCTTTGGTGATGTGGAGGAGAGTACTCATGTTTACATCCAATTCCCGAAAGCCATTGATTAAACTGCGGAGCTCCAGGACATTATCAGGTACTAAAACTCGCGGAACACCAAAATTGGCAAAAAAATCTTCTTAAGTTTCAAATAATACACTCGGGTTTTCTATTGACCGTGACATAGCATTCTGGCCAAGATGTTTCAGCGTCAACAATTATCAGTAGATTCTTTCCAGGTAATTTATCTGATTGAGCAAAATCTAAGTGCACTCGTTCGAATGGGTTGCAAGTTTCCAGCCAAGTGTGACTTGCATCTGAATGTTTATATTGAGATTTCTTTTGCTGATACATGTCACAGTTTCATATGTACTCTAGAATTTGTGCATCCATAGATGGCCACCAGCAATTTTGTTTTAAGATGTAGGATGTTTTATTAAGTCCAAAATGCGCTTTGTGGGCTTTTTTATACAGTTACCTCTAAGAGTTGCAAGGATAATGTATTTGTCGCTAAGTTCCCAAGAGATTCTCTTAAACTGTTGCTCAGCTTAGGAGCATCTATACCACGAATTGTTCTGAAGGCAGAAAATAATTAGTTGAAGTACGGGATCAAGTTTGTTTTCCAGACGTATATCACTCACGTCGGTTATATTGCAACAATATGTTGGCGCGTCTTCTTCCCTAATCATGTATATTTCAATTCGACTCAAGCCATCTGCATGTCTTAGTTCATGTGGCTTTGAATATTTAACTGTGTAATCAAAGTCCATAAGCTTTATCGCCCATCTTATCAACCGTGCTGACGTATTTTCAGGAAGTTTTTCTTGAGAAGGATTTTTAGCTCGACTTTTCACAAGTAGCAGGGATCAAAATATCATCTTGATAAGCTATCACAGTCTGAATAAGGTCTGGTCCAAGCACATTTTCGATCACACTTTGAAAAATAGCCGAAGCAGTGCATATGCCCTGTGGAAGTCTTTTGAAACGAAATAGGTCCCATGGGGTTGGTAATTGTCATTATAGTCCGACTGCTTTTAGTGGGCTTAATCTGGAAATAAGCATCTGACAATTCTATTTTTGATAAAAAACGTGGAGTTTTTTTTGTTTACCCAGAATATCATGAATGCTCGGAATCTGGTATGAGTCTCTTGCAATTGATTCATTAATGCCACTGGCTTTGTAATCGCATGTGATGCGTAGCTTCCCATTTGGTTTTTAATTACAACAATGGGGCTAGCCCACTTAGATCCGCACTAAACGTTTCTAAAATATCTTTTTCTAACATTTCATCAATCTGTATTTTCACAGTTTCCTTCCACTTGTTTGGAATTCTACGGCATGATAAATATTTAGGATGGAAACCAGGTGCTTGCTTAATTATTGCCTCAAATCCTTTCATTTCAGACAAACTGCCAACAAATCCTTCTTTATGAGGTTTATTGTTAATCACAATATCGTCAAGGACATAATTTACAATGAGTCCAAATGAATGCTGAGAACGAACCACAATTAGGGTAACTGGAATTATTTTATCTTCCACTGTTAAAGAACAGGTTATTAAACCTAGTTTGACTACTTTCTTAACCATTGTAAAGATGAATTGGCGCAATTCCTAATGTGGATTTCAGGCGGGTTTTCCAAGACGGATCCAACATTTTTCGGAAATTATAAAACGTGTTGCACCAGTATCCATTATAAATTTTGTTACCTCCGTCTGTCTTATCAACTTCTACTTGTATATTCTTTGTATGTAATGCGTTATTCAAAGAAAAAATGAAATTGAAATCGTTTGAACCTATATCTGCCGCTTCAGTACATGCATTGACTCTAGCACAATACGCATTAAGTTTTTTTGTTTTACAGACTTGAGCAAAATGATCCTTACCCTTGCATTTGTTACACAATTTTCATTTCGCGGGACAAACACCATATCTATGATGGTAACCACATTTGATACAAAGTTCATTCTGACCTTGGTTCGAGTGTATCATATTCATAACTGACTCTTCATTCAAATTCATGTTATTAGTGAAATTGTGAATGTTTTCAAGATTTTGAATGAAACTTGTTGCTTCCTGGAGTGTCATTTTATCATTTAATTGTATTGTGTTGATTAACATTCGTTGAAATTCTGGATTAGCAATACCAGTAATAATTTGTGCCATTATAATATCAGATTCAATGTCTTTTGAATCTTTCAAATTTGTGAAATCAAAATCAGAAGCATATTTTTTGAGACGATTTAAAAAATCACTTATCTTTTCTGATGAAAGTTGCTTCAAGCCATGAAATATGCATTGCTCTGCCCATATTAGCTTCTTCTTTTGTTGTAAATAACTAAGAAGGTGCTTTTCCAAGTCTACGAAAGGAACTTCTTCAATAGGAATCGGTTGCACAATGTATAATAATTTTTCGAGAGTGTCAATTCCGCATAGGGACATGAAATAGTTCGCAACTTGCAAGTTCAGTTGTATCTGAATAATCTCTAGCGCGACCTTTCACTTTAAACTGAGCAATAAAGGCCTTTTCATAGTCATCAATAGGAAAATTGTTTTTCCTTGTTTGGGTTCTTTATCTGACTGCGCCTTGATGTGCTTTATAAAAGTGGGAAATATGCATACAAATTAACAAAATACATGCAGACGATATAATCATATGCAACACTATACATTACATGCAAAGAGCTACATCTTGTTTTTGAAATACACTACTATTTCGTTGTAAAAATCTTCACGCATTCTAATGATTAACATCCACAATTGTTGAAATTAATTCGCTTTTCGGGGGTCTATACATTACATACAAAGTGTTACATTTCGTTTTTTTCAATTATGCTGCTATTTCATTGTAAAAATTCCATGCAAATTAATTAATTTTTGCAAATATCCATTATACAAAACAGGAAAATATTCGCCATACTTAAGCATTACAAGCATTGTTTGCATACACAATTGTTAATATTGTAGCATCTTCTACCAAGCTTTGATATCCAACTCCTCTGTTATACTACTATAATTGGTATGGTATACTAGCTAGCGGGTAGAGATGTACTAATCTTAAACTGCTTAGCTTCTACCAATAACTGTAATTAATGGATGATATAACAAACACTATTTAGGCGACGAAGCTTTGCATCATCTTTGCCAGCTGTTAGGTGTTGGGCATCTGCCTGAAGGTGATCTCCAAACCAATTNGTTATTAAACCTAGTTTGACTACTTTCTTAACCATTGTAAAGATGAATTGGCGCAATTCCTAATGTGGATTTCAGGCGGGTTTTCCAAGACGGATCCAACATTTTTCGGAAATTATAAAACGTGTTGCACCAGTATCCATTATAAATTTTGTTACCTCCGTCTGTCTTATCAACTTCTACTTGTATATTCTTTGTATGTAATGCGTTATTCAAAGAAAAAATGAAATTGAAATCGTTTGAACCTATATCTGCCGCTTCAGTACATGCATTGACTCTAGCACAATACGCATTAAGTTTTTTTGTTTTACAGACTTGAGCAAAATGATCCTTACCCTTGCATTTGTTACACAATTTTCATTTCGCGGGACAAACACCATATCTATGATGGTAACCACATTTGATACAAAGTTCATTCTGACCTTGGTTCGAGTGTATCATATTCATAACTGACTCTTCATTCAAATTCATGTTATTAGTGAAATTGTGAATGTTTTCAAGATTTTGAATGAAACTTGTTGCTTCCTGGAGTGTCATTTTATCATTTAATTGTATTGTGTTGATTAACATTCGTTGAAATTCTGGATTAGCAATACCAGTAATAATTTGTGCCATTATAATATCAGATTCAATGTCTTTTGAATCTTTCAAATTTGTGAAATCAAAATCAGAAGCATATTTTTTGAGACGATTTAAAAAATCACTTATCTTTTCTGATGAAAGTTGCTTCAAGCCATGAAATATGCATTGCTCTGCCCATATTAGCTTCTTCTTTTGTTGTAAATAACTAAGAAGGTGCTTTTCCAAGTCTACGAAAGGAACTTCTTCAATAGGAATCGGTTGCACAATGTATAATAATTTTTCGAGAGTGTCAATTCCGCATAGGGACATGAAATAGTTCGCAACTTGCAAGTTCAGTTGTATCTGAATAATCTCTAGCGCGACCTTTCACTTTAAACTGAGCAATAAAGGCCTTTTCATAGTCATCAATAGGAAAATTGTTTTTCCTTGTTTGGGTTCTTTATCTGACTGCGCCTTGATGTGCTTTATAAAAGTGGGAAATATGCATACAAATTAACAAAATACATGCAGACGATATAATCATATGCAACACTATACATTACATGCAAAGAGCTACATCTTGTTTTTGAAATACACTACTATTTCGTTGTAAAAATCTTCACGCATTCTAATGATTAACATCCACAATTGTTGAAATTAATTCGCTTTTCGGGGGTCTATACATTACATACAAAGTGTTACATTTCGTTTTTTTCAATTATGCTGCTATTTCATTGTAAAAATTCCATGCAAATTAATTAATTTTTGCAAATATCCATTATACAAAACAGGAAAATATTCGCCATACTTAAGCATTACAAGCATTGTTTGCATACACAATTGTTAATATTGTAGCATCTTCTACCAAGCTTTGATATCCAACTCCTCTGTTATACTACTATAATTGGTATGGTATACTAGCTAGCGGGTAGAGATGTACTAATCTTAAACTGCTTAGCTTCTACCAATAACTGTAATTAATGGATGATATAACAAACACTATTTAGGCGACGAAGCTTTGCATCATCTTTGCCAGCTGTTAGGTGTTGGGCATCTGCCTGAAGGTGATCTCCAAACCAATTAACAACCACTCTTCTACGTTCCAAGTGAATGAGTTCCACCTCTCAGCTCAGTGAAGTAACTTGTGTGTACCCTATCCTAGCTCAGTGCTTACTTAAGACTCGACACAAATCAACTTAGTCTCAATTTGTAAAGTGTACTATATACTTGCAACCTTGATTGTCACTAGCTGCTTAATTAATTATGTAATAGCCATTACCAAAATATATTGGCTTTAATTAAATAAGATAAATAAATAGCAGTTTCCTAACCTACATGTAATAATCAATACATACAAGGTCACATTATCGGTCACGTTATAGTTATTAATTTGGATCTAGATTAATATAAATATAAATTCCTACGTTTGGCTTTTTAGCCTTATATCGAATTCATTATCCTTTGTACATGTAAGAAAGGGCTGGTAGTTAGCTAAACGGAAATAAAAACTCCTAATCGTATCCCTAACTTAAGTCCAGGTTCATGGTTTGGAACAAGGAACCTAGAATCGTTCCTGTTATGGGATCCTCACCACTACTGAACACCAACCGTTTAGCTGAACATCGTAGTTAATAATCAAACCCTAATCAAAACTAAAGATAAGAATTCCGATGAATTTTCTTCAACAATTGTTACAATGAATTTTGCTCTATTTATAGTTAATCCAAAAAAGTACCTGTCGTTTTCAAATTTCAAATGTTTGTCTGCCAAGATGGCTAAAAATAATGGGAAGCGAATTCGCCCCCTTCGTTTTGCCAAATTAGTAGAATTGACAAATACTAATTATAATCTTTTTCACTGATAATTCTTAGTAGCAAATTACAAAACTAATCTAAGATGATAATTAATAATTTGTAATTTATTTTTAATCACATTTAAGTTCAATCTTAGTTCTTCTTTGCTGACTATTTCTTTTAGCAGATTAGTTTGTTTTGGATGATGCCCATAAACCCATTAGGGTTTACATTGCATTTGTGATAATACATTGCTGACTAATAATTTTCCTACCTGTAAAAATTCCATACGCATCTTTTGCTTAGGTAGCTTATGTACAAATTAAATTCGCTTTTTTCTATACATCACATGCAAAGTGCCACACTTTGTTTATCAAATACATTGCTATCTGATTATAAAAAATTCCACACCTTCTAATGATTAAGATTCACAATCATTGTAATTAATTCGTTTTTCGGGGGTTTATGCATTACATGCAAAAGGTTACATTTGTTTTTTCAAAACGCACTGCTATTTCATGTAAAAATTCCATAGAATTAATTTGATTTTCACTAATATCCAAAATACAAAACGGAAAAATATTCCCCATACTTAAACATTACAAGTATATGAAATATAGACTTACATGATAAAGGCAATTACGTTTTTCATTTTTTCAAATACATTGCTATTTTTCATTGAAAAAATTCCATGTGTTTCTAATGATTAATATCCGCAATCATAGTAATTAATTCGTTTTCACCAATGTTTTCTATCCATAAAACATTCCATGTGTTTAATTTGTTTTTTCACTAATTCAAAATTGTGAAAATATTTGCCATACTTAAACATTACTGGCATATGAAATGTAGACTTACATGATAAAGATAATTTTTTTTTCAGAATAAATTTTATATGTGACGCTATTAGTAGGATTTATACATATACATGCTTTCATTAATACAATATTATGATATTAGTTTAACACAACGATCTTTTCTCTAGATTTCTTTTTGGTTTATATAGATTTTCGGGGGGATGTACACATTTGCTGACTGTTACATTTTTGTTGACTTTGCACGTTTTTCAGTTTATCTGGTTTATGACTCTTGCTCACAGTCTCATTGATATTTTTTCCATTGTATTGTTTAGTTGCCATAGAAATGAGAATGCGTTTTTCCAAGAAATTCATTGTTCTTCTTGTTGAAATATTGCTACGCACTTGATTCCCCTTCACTGGATATGATTTCCAATCATTAAATTACTCACCTCCATGTTGAAATCGCCTTCTAAGCGTAAAATGCTTGCAGTGGCGCAACCAGCTAAAAATTTTGGTTGGGGCATATTTAGTGTTGATTATAACTAAATTTTCCTTAATTAATTTTTTTTGCTTAAAAATGTATTAAAAAAATTAAAAGATTTATATCATCAAATTAAGTCTTCATTTAGATTTTACCAATTCATTAAGGACTGCTGATACTTTTGGTACATGAAGTCTTTGCATTTGCATCATTGCCATGCCAGAAAGCCTCTCTTCTCCCATTGTGCTTCTGAGATGGTGGGGGCTCCCAAACGCAGTCCTAACTTTAGAACTGGATGGTACCGACCAGTTCTGGTCCTGAAGCCCTAGGAATCGAGTAACAAAGAGCTTTATAGTTTAGACTCCTGCAGGACTGCAACCGGCCCCTCCAACGCCCCCGGATTGGTGGCGGAAGCCTGGTGTCTTCCTTCGTCGCCTATCAATGCTCGATTGCAAAGGTTGGGGTGACAGGTCTTAATATGCCGTAAGTACCAACCTTTGCTCTTGTACGACTTGTAGCATCCCTTCGCTTCACACTTCCAGCAATTAGCATCAGCTATAGTCGTGGAGCTCTGCGTATGGTCATTTCTGACATGACGATTTAACGCCTTTTGGGCAGAAAACATACGCGCACACTCCGTGCACCTCAGGTGTCTCGTACTGGCTTGTGTGAGCCTCGGTACTGCTGCATAAGCCGCCCCAGCAATTCTATCCCGTAGCACCGCTGAGTCCCCGTTGATTGACTCTAATAGGCTGCTAACAACCTCTCTCGCGTTTCTTGAATGAGTGCACGATGTGGTCAAAGTGGAAAACAGTTGAGACTCCCCCAGAGTAACACCCATTAACCACTGCACATCAAGTACAAGCCGTTTCTCCCAGCACTGACTCTTGCGTGCACTGACAACGTGGCCATTTCCTTCAGGAACAATTGATGCTTTTGTCATACTAAGCTCTAGGAACTCGCCACTATTTATGCTTTCTCTGTGCGCCAGCATCCGGCTTACAAAAAGTAAGCGCTTACGTGCTATTATAGTGCGCACTTGTTGGAAAGGCATAAGTCCGTGTACTTGTTCCTTTGTGAGCTTTTCCCATAAGGAGACTCCACAAAAAACCCTTTTACAGGTATTCATGGAAGCCTCAAGCATCTCAAGTTCCCTACAAGATTCTGCCCAGGTTTCACACGCATACGTTAGTGTGGGTACCATCACGCCTCGTAGGAGTAAGAAGGAGAGTGCTTTGCCAAGCCCATTCTGACGTGCTACTCGCCGATAACGTATGATCTTGCCAAGTACATTTTTACACCGATGTCTTGCTTCGGAGAGGGCTGTCCCAGCAGTGCTGATTATCGAGCCTAAGTACTTAAACTCTGATACGAATTCAATGTTCTTTCCAGAGACATGAACTCTATCAGACGTTCTTTCCGATGCTTTTGATAACCACATGCACTTGGTCTTTGGTACAGAGATATTAATACCTAGTGGCGCTAGAACTGTAACTAGGCCATCTAGATAGCTCTGTATTTGTTCCTCAGACCGGCCGAAAAGACAGAGATCGTCAGCATACTCTATGTGCTTAAGTTCCACTTCCCCTTGTCCAAAGAAAGAGTTAAAAACAATTCCTTTGGGGGTTCCATGGAGTCCCTCACAGATCAGAAAGTGGAAAAGGAGGTTAAATAAGCACGGGCCGAGGACACATCCTTGTCGGACTCCACGCTCAAGTTTAAAACTTACTTGTGGACGTTCGCCGCGAATGTGTGCTATCGGTGTGTCATGCAAAGACTTTATGATCGCAATTATCCGTTTTGGTACGCCAATTGCTAATAGACACTGCCAAATTACTTGCCTTGGTACGGAATCAAAGGCCTTTTGTAGGTCAATGAAACACGCAAGAAGGTTTTCTTTCCGTAGTCTAGAAGCCTCCTGTGCTTGCCGCAGCACATGTATGGCCTGTATAGTTGACTTGCCAGCCCTAAAGCCAAATTGAGTAGGTGGCAGCACATGTTTCTCTAGAAGTATTTTCTCCAATCTGTTAAGCAGAATTTTTGCAAATATTTTTCCTCCGACATCCAATAAGAAAATGGTGCGGTAATTGTTAGGGTCGAGTCGGCTACCCTTTTTATGCAAGAAGATAACTTCTGCATCACACCATAGTCTAGGACATCTCTCCGTACTAAATACCTGCGCAAAATCTGCTACAAGGCGGTCAATAAGCGCACTTCCTCCATATCTGAAGGCTTCGCCAGTTAGCCCGTTGCAACCTGGAGCTTTGTGCATTTTTAACGAATCTATCGCAGTTTTTACCTCATCGAAGCTTGGGGTCGAGGTAGCGTCCAAGACTTCAGGCTCGGATAGATTCAGCTTATTGATAAACGCCTGCGTATCTAAGTCCTTTGCAGATTGCTTAAATACTTCAGAGAAGTGCTTAACAAACTCGTATGGTTTAGGTTTGGCTTTAGTGTCAGACAGCCCAACATGCTTAACTCCAGCTATCTCCTGCATACACCTCTTGATGCCGCCCCAGTCGCAGTCGTCACCTGCTTCATCAAGGGTGTCCAGTGCCTCCGTAAGGATGGCCAGCTTACGCCGCCTAATGCAGTTTGTCACTGCCCGCTTAGCTTGACGATAATCCTTTAAGCTACTCGCGCTTTGCTTGCTCAAGAATACTAGTTTGGCTTTCCGCTTGTGATCAACCGCCGCCTTAACTTCCTCACAATCGTAGACCAAGTCTACTTTAGGACGTTTGATTTTTTGAGGAAGGGCTTTAAGTGCACTTTGCATACTCGCCACAGTATTCTCGTATCCCGGTTCCGCTCGCTTTAGTAACCTTTCGAGATTTAATGCATAAGCATTCCTTACTTCCGCGGATTGCAGTAGAGACCAATCAGGTTCCGTGCCTTTGGGTTGACTTTTCTCAGCGCAACAATCTTTAAGACGCCGAGGACGCCCTCTATCCTTCGAGGTTATCGAGGATAGGAGATCCATGATAACTAAATCATGATCTGAGTCAAGACCAGTACCTCGCCAAGTTCTTACATCTCGAACACATTTCATACATTTTTCTGGGATTAAGAAAAAATCCAACAGTGACCTCTCACCTGAGATAAGTTTTTAGTCACTCTAGACAGCTGATGCTGTATTAACTGGAAGGGTAGCGATTATTCATAGTAGTGTTATTATTTTTGGATAAAATGTATAAGGGTTCTTAACTTTGTTTAGGGTATCAATAGCATTTCCTGGTAGGTTGTTTTGTACATTACTTTCCCATTGCCACTTAATCTTCCAACAGACAAACTCATCAGCCATCTCATTTGCACAAATTTCAGAATCATAAAACTGAACCGAAAGAAATTATGTCGACATTAGGTAGGAAAAATAAATGAAAAAAGAAGGATTTCATTAATGATATACGAGAAATTTTAACAAATTTATTAACATGTACCATTTAATAAATCATGAAGCCAGACAGTCTATTTGATGTACTCTATTTTGAAACTCATTTACGAATAAAAACATCTTTTTCAGATTCATAATTTGTTTGAATTAAAGTATTAACGTTAATTACACCAAGCCATACAGAATATATTAAAATTTTTACTTAATTTTGATAATGAATTTTTGTTATTTTTTATGGTACTAGTCATGAATAATGAAATGTACATTACCATCTCTTTTATGTCATCATTAGAAGCTTTTTGAAGATATTTTGGGACAAGGTGTAGTATCTTCAAAGCGTTTTGCAAATGCTCATTAAATCTCTCTGAGAGTTGCAATATTACATTATCCAAATATGGTAAATATATTGACTTCCTCAAGAAGGATTCAGTGTCATCTGTATCATAGTTTTCTCTTATAGTTTATCTTGATGCTCGTCTAGGGATAGTGATAGGCACTGAAGATATTCTGGCTTTGAGAAATTCGTCATTAAAATCAGATTCTGCATTATCTCTACAGTAATGCAGTATATTTTGCACATCCTTGATTTGTTTAATGCACTCCAATAAATCAGTTTTGGGATCTTGTAAAGGGGCGTAATACCATAGAAAATCTGGCACAAATACATTGCAAATTCGAAAAATTTTGATTTGTCATAGCAGATAAGAGTATTGATCCTTTAGAAGAAGCACCTACATCTAGCCACTGTGAAATTCTTCCAAAGTAGCAAAAATACGATCATACATCTCAAGAAATATGACTACATTTTTGTGTCGTTGTACCCATCGTGTGCCACAAAGGGTTGTAAGAATTTTGGTCTTATTGCTTGAAATATCACCTGACGTACTGATAACATTTTTAATGCTTGCATTCTCTTAGCTGAATGTCATATAAAATTTGTGACTTCTTTGATAGTTCCAACGCAATTTGTCATTTCTTGAATTTTAGAAGCAGTGGCAACAGCTAAATTCAAAATATGGGATGCACAATCCATATATATCAATTGCGGGTATTTATTTGAAATATGAGCTTGGACTCCATTAATATATCCTTTCATTGAAGAGCACCCATCATACCCTTGTCCTCGCATTTTTGTTAAATCTAAACCATATCCATTGAGAACTTCAAATATTTTGTTTGCTATTCTTTCTCCAGTGTAATCTGTGCCCTCTTCAAAACCCAAGAATTCTTCATGAATTTTATTGTTTTTGACTTATCTGAGAATAAAACTTAGTCGTTGTTTTACTGATACATCCGTTGTACCATCAAAAATAATCGAAAAAAACCTGCTTCATTAACCTACTGTACATTATCCTTTTTCATAATTTTAGAAGTGGCAATAATTATTTCATTTTGAATGAGCCAACTTAAGTATACTGAATTTTTTTGCGCAGTTTCTAAATGCCACTTTAAGTCATTATCACCAGCTTGCAGTCTTAGTCATAACCATGCTCTAAAGTTTCCATCATTTTCTGACAGCTCCTCCATAGATAAAACTGATCCCCCCTCTCTGTGACCCCTTAATGTTAAACCTTGTTTACCACAGTGTAAAACAGTTTCAATTATAGGAATGAGCCTTCGTCAGTTTTCTTCTATTTGTTTTTTCCAGCCAAAAGTCATTTTTGTAGCAACATCAACTGTTTTCCCTCTACATCTTTGATAAAATCTTCAGTGATCACAATACAATTCTTATGGTATCTTGTATTTGAGTGCTTTGAGTAGTCACTTTTGACATCTTTATATGTATTCAATGGCAGATTTACAAAAATTCCAGGATTTTCATGGTTACCTTTTCCCACATTTACATTTTCAGTCACAAATAGAACACAATACTGGTAGAATGCACCTTGTCTTCAGTGACTCCATGCCAACCACGGACTGAAATTGTTCAGGTATGAGTGCTTAAACAGCGACAAGTTTTGCCTTGAATATGGAAAAATATATCCCATGTCTGGCGTCCAACAGTTCATGAGAACATTGCATTTCTCTTCCTGTGAAGTGATCCTTCCACAAAAAAGACCAACGTCCCATTGCGACAGTTCAGTAGGAACAACACTCAATGATGATAATGTGGATATTTTAGGTTTGGTAGTACATGAAGATGCGTAGCATGCAGGTTGAATGACAACAGTATATAGTGATGGCTCTAGATTGGTAATTTCTTCATCAGAATCTTTATCTCTCATTTTTTTATTGTAAAAAACGAATTAATTCACGATTGTTTTGACATGCTTGATGATATTCTATAAAAATATAGGAGTTTAAAAATAGTGTAATTACTTTCATCAATAAAATAAAACCTATTACAGTTAAATAGCATTTATAGATATTTTCATATTAAAGTTAACATTGTTTGTTACTCAAATATAAATTAGTATCAGCTTAAACATTTCAAAAATATTTAGAAATTAGTATTTATTTTTAGTCAACCAATATGTTTAAGAGTTACTTTATTATTCAATACCAATTCATTTTGAGTAAAAAATAGATAGATAAAATTTCTGGATGCAACATTGAAAAACATCATTACTCAAATTGATATTGAATCATAATTTTTTGCTCAAAAAATTTCGGGAAGGGCAAATACCCCTCCCTGGTTGCACCACTGACTGCGTGTAAATAGTGTATTATTCACAAGTAAAAAATATAGGTGCATGGTACTTAGAAGACGGATCACCAAGAATTTTGGGAAAATTACGAAATAATAATTTATAGGTGTTTATGAAACTGCTTAACCACAGTATAAACTCTGCTATGACTTGAAAACTTTAATACATATTCAGTTAATATCATCCTAAAGGTACAACACTGTTGTTTGTAATCAGATTTCAGGTGTATTCTTTTCCACAAACACTAGACCTTTGAAGTATTTTTTTGCATTCATATGCCTGGTTTATCTCTGATATTACTGCTTCAATTGACTTGTGATATTTTCTTGATGGTGCCCCTATTACTATCAATGGCCATTTTTCTGTGGTTTTTTTTTCAGTTTCATAGTTTTCCATATGTTTTCTATCTATTTCAGATGCTCTTGATGCTGCATTAGGCTGTATTTCATGAATAATGTATTCATCTTTTCTGCTCCTTCTTCATCCATTGTTTTTATCTGGCTGTAAAGGTTTATCACTATACATGGGTTTTCCATGATTCTGTATACTTGCACCCAGTAATCCAACTGTAGTTCAAATCGAATCAATTCTGTTATCATTGTGTCTGTGGGTTTTCTTTCCCATATGGAATATAAGAAGTTGGGTATATCCTTGATTGTAGTTTTTGTGACAATTACCATTTGCACTTTCTGCAACTTTTCCATCCTTAGTGCTATATTGATTTGATTTTGAAAATTTTTGTTGAACTCTTTCTCATTTAGTATATGAATGACTGTCATATTTTCTTTATCAATGTTAATCTGAGCAATACTCACTATTTGATCTACATATGCCACTATGTTTTGCACTGTTTACAGTGTAAAACTTCATCAAATGTGATGTGCACCATGCTCTGCATGTATGGTCTCTCCATCATCTCATTCATGTTCTGGGGATAACTTATGATCACATTAACCATTGGTTTTTTTATATCTTATGTGTGATTTGATTTCAGGTGATAGCTTTTCAAAAGAATTTAGTCTCATTTTTGTGGTGCCCATGCAATAGGGGTGTAACATTTTGCCATCAATTTTTGACATACATTTCTCTCTCTCTTTAGATCTTGTGGTTCATTCCAAAGTGGTTTCTGATGAGGCATGTAGCTGAGTAATCTGTAATGGTGGTCTTGTACTAGTGCTCAGTTCAAAGTACATGGGCTCTGAACTTGTGCTAATGGCTTCAACAAAGTCACCCTTGAATCAGTTCCCATTTGATCACTCTGTTAGCACTTGACCAGTTGTGGGCTCCTCAGTACTGTCAGCATCAAACTGCTTTCATATTACTACAGTTCTTCCCCCACTTACACCTTCCCCTGGAACTTCTGTCCAGTGGCCCTTACATCAGCATTGTGGACTTCCAGAAGGAAAGTTGTGCTACTGCTGCTGCTGTGCACTAGTAATCTGTTTGCCCTTGAATCAGCAGTGCAGACTAGTAATGGGAGAGGCTTTGTGTTCATTTGTCTCCATGCACTTGAAGCAGCATTTGGGGCTACTAGGACACCTTCTCACTCTGTGTCTTTTATTTTCAGTTGTTGGTTCTTGTCCCTTCTACCCTTGAATCAACATCCAGTTTGAGAATCTCATTTCACTCTCCTCCTTTGATTTGTTGTTGTGTGCTCCTCTGCTCTTCACTCTCTGCATATCCTCTTTTGTAATGTTTGGTACATTATTCTCTTCAACATTCCCAAAATTCAGTTAGTAAATTTAAATTCCATATTTCAGTGTCATAGATATTTCTAGTTTTTGCTGCCCTCTGAGGCATTATTCTTCTACCTAAAATTTCAGTTTCAGTATCACATTCAAACTCCTCATCATAGTTCTCTTTAGGGAGGCTGTCTAAATCATTCATTTCATATATAATCTCATTTCTGTTACTACACATTATTTTGAACATGGCTCTGTCATCTAACTTCATTTCTTCAATGTCTGCCATGGCTCTCTGGAAATGTAAAACTCTATTGTTGTCTAGTACATACTCATTATTGGGTAGTGTTTGTGTGATTGTGTATGGACCAGACCAGATTGTTTTAAGTTTCCAGACCTGGTTTACATCAGTTAATTTCACTGGTGTAAATGCATACACTTTGTCACCTACCTTGTGTGTGTCCATATATTTTTCTATTATAATTTCTTTGTTGTTTTACTGCTGATTTTTTGATGATGTGGCACATTGTCTTGTTCCTAATATCTGGGCTTTTATTTGTTTTATGTAATCATTGTCCATTTTACCACTATAATCAAATTATTGCATTGATAAAAGCATTGCCACTTCCCTTCCAAACATGGCTTTAAATAGTGTTATCCCTATTGTGGAATGTACTGATGTATTATAGAAATACTCCACAATTTCTATGACCTATTTCCATTTGCTGCCTCCTATTCTCATTGCTGCCACTCTTATCAATTTGCCTGTGGGGGTATGCTGCAGTTTGTTCATTGACTATCTCCAACAATTTCACCATCTCTTGGAGCAATCCAGTATTGAATTGCAGTCCCTTGTCCATTATTATCATTTCCATTAGTCTGAATTTTAGGATCCATTCCTTCATTACTAGCTCTGCTCTCTTTTCTGATGTTGTGCTCTCCATTGGTATCATTCTTGCATATTTTGTAAAATTGTCAACCATTACCAATAAATATTGGTAGCCTATGTACTATTTCATTGTGCTGTATCACAATTATATTTTCCAGTGGTGCTCTCCATGCTGGAAGGGCTGTTTGTTATTTAGTAGGCAAGTCATCCATTTATTTATTATGTCTTCTGTTACTTTCCTAACTGCTACTGTTATGAATCTAGTGTTGAATGTCTTTTCTGTTTGTGTGATCCATAGATGCCCCTTCTCATGTATATTCCATATCAGTTCACTTTTATAGTACTCTGGATCACTATTCTGTTTCATTGTGCTTCAATGTATAACAGTCCATTCTTGTTCATCTTCCATTTATACATTCCATAGTAGCTCCCTGTTATCTTTGATAGTGTTTTATTTGGATCCTTTATTTTCTATCATGTCATCTCCCTGCTTTTCTATGATCTCTGTTTCTGTTATTTCCTCTTTCACCATTATCAGTAGTATTGCTTGGCCTTTCTTGTCTAAATTTATCTCTGGCAACTTCTCATACTCAGTGTATGGCAGAAATTGAAACTGTTTTTTCTCTCCATCCATTTTCACCATGTCTCTCTGGCATTTGGGTAGTCATGTCCAAAAGTCCGCATTACTATGCAGGCTTTCCTTCCTGAATTCTATTTTAAAAAATTTCTCCAGATATAATAGCAGAATGACTTTGTTTCATAATAAATGCATCCATTGAACCTTAAAATTGACAAATATTGCTCCATTATTTAAAAAATACGACCCAAAATATTGTTTAAACTATAGACCTAATTCTCTTACATCACCAATTAGTAAGATTTTTGAATGACTTCATTTTAATCAAATTATTGAACATTTATGTAAACATAATCTGTATTCCCAAAATCAATATTGTTTTCATAAGTATATATCTACTAATGATGCTTTGTTAACAACTACAGAACATTGGAAAAATAGGTTCAATTTAGATGTGTTTTCAGCAGTTGCATGTTTAGATTTATCAAAGGTGTTTGACTCTATAAACCATGAAGTTTTAATTAAAAAAATAAAAATTATGGGCTTCACAAACAAAGGTGCAGACTTAATAGTTATCTTCATAATTGTAGACAAAGAGTTAAGCTAAATGGAATTTTATCTGACTGGATTTTTATTTATTAAAAATGGTGTTAAACAAGGCACAATTTTAGAACCATTGCTATTCAACATGCATGTAAGCAATTTGAGGAATCAGTCTACATATGACATCAACAATATGCTGATGATACTATGCTACTTAGTTCACATAAGTCTCCTGAAATTGCCATAAAGTTCTTGAAGAGAATTGCATTTATCTTGCACAATATTTTGCATCATTGAGGCTGAGAATAAAACCCATTTAAAACACAATTTTGTATAATTAGTCCTAATTCTAACAATAACAACACAATCATTTCTCAATATAAATTAAAATTTAATGATATGTACATAGAACCAGTTAATTCCTTCAAATATCTAAGTATAATTTTTTATTCTCAACCTAATTTTACAAAGCAAAAAATTTATTAAAAAAATGGCTATTTCAATTAAGGCTCTCAGCATTATATCTCAACAACTTCCAACCAAAGCAAAGATTTAATTAATTCACACATTAATACTAAGTTAATTTAATTATGGAAACATACTATATACTGACATAAATCCACAACTTTTGAATAAAATCAGTGTACAAATAAATTGGGCTATAAAAATTGCAGTTAATCATTTACATAACAAGAATACAGAAATATATAAATTAACAAAAACTTTTCTAAATCCACAGTGTATAATTTATAAAAATGTGTTAACTACTTTCTTTAAAATATTTAATAATATTGTTCCCTATAACAAATCTAATGTTTTATCATGCAAAATATCATTTAGACAAAATTATAGAACACTAAAAATTAAACTTCTTAAATATAACAAGAAAATAATGAAAAATTCATTTCTCAATACATCAATAAATATATGGAATAATATACCCAAATCTATAAAAAAATCAATAAAATGAGAATATTCAAAGACAAAATAAATAAACACTTCCATAGTTATACAAAGGAAAGACTTGAATACAAATGGCAAGGTTTTAAAGTTTATAATACTGACTATTCAATTGACCACATATAAATTTGCAAAAGTCCAGGCCATTAGTTATAATTGCTTTTGTAAATATTCATTTGTGTGTATATATTTGTTTTTTGTGCTTGTGTAGTTTTTTGACACTACTTAGAGTTGTAAACAGTATTTTATATTGCACAAATCAAATCTAAATATAGGTATTTCTTCTTCTTCTTCTTCAAGCTTTCACTTCAATTTAAGTTTAGCAATTATAGTCTCTATGGAAACTAGAACATGGCATTTTTGATCAAAATAGATTCATATAGAATTTGTTTAATGTAGGAAGAGTTTATTTGATATGATATTTTAGAATTAATTAAACAAAGTTAGTAAATTCTTTGTCATTATTGTGTTGATAATAGAATGGTCAGATAAATCCCCAGTGTTCTTACCATCATTTGTTTGAATTTAAGCACTTAATATTCATGCAGAGTTCATTTTTTTACAACAATTGGTTGTGATGATAGCAACTTTTGAATATTTATTCATTAAATATATAATTCCATGCCAAAAATTTACCATGAACTTTCATGTTTTTGCGATGAATAGCTGACATCCAAACAGGTTCTTATTGTGTTAGCAAATTATTAGCCTGTTATTGGGTATAATGATTAGATGTGCACCCACATTTCATTTTAAATATTAAATTTGTATCTCTTTATGTGATGGTTCAAATATATCCTATTTAGCATTGTAACATCCTCCACCTAGCTTATTGCGCCATGTCTAATTACTGATAATGAGTACTCGGTAAATTGCGGGTGAGGAGTTACCAAGGTGTTTGAACCATCAGACCTTTCTCTCTTATTAACTAGTTATGTTAATTAAATAATTGAGTATTGACTATCACTGTTTAGGTGACAGAGCAGTATGACGTTTCCTCTTCAGTTCTTCCATGGGCTACTGCCCGAAGCCGATCTCCACAAGACAGCTCCTCTCCTTCTGTAAAGATGATTGAGTCCACGGCACCACCTCAGCTCAACTGGAATTAATTATGTGTACCTTACGTTAGCTCAGTGCGTGCACTCAAGTAAAGTTGTAACTGACTTAAACTCAATTTTGTAAAGTGTTTGTTGTTTTGATTTAGTAAAGCAACCAGGCATTGACACTAACTGCATTTACATAATATTAAAATAGCCATCACCATAAAACTATCGGCTTAATCATTTAAGTAATAAGATTGCAGTTTCCTACACCTACATTTAATAGTACTACATGTAAGGTCATTTATCAGGTCAATTATAGTCGAGTCTCCTACATTTAAGAANAAGACTCTGACGATGAAAAACAAAAAATAATAAACGAAATCAAGAAAGCAGTGACTATACAACTGCAGGAGGAGGACATACAAACAAACCATAGGAAAGCGAAATATGAAAATTCAATCCTACTGCAAGTGTAACATCCTCCACCTGGCCTATTTGCACTGTGCGTTACTGTTGATAATTAGCACTCAATAAATTGTGGGTGAGGAGTTACCAAGTTGTTGAACCGTTAGACTTTTCTATCTTATTAACTAGTTATGTTAATTAAATAATTGAACATTGACTATCACTGTTTAGGTGACAGAGTCGCATGACGTTTCCACTTCAGTTCTTTCATTGGGCTACTGCCCGAAGCCGATCTCCACAAGACAGCTCCTCTCCTTCTGTAATGATGATTGAGTCCACGGCACCACCTCAGCTCAACTGGAATTAATTATGTGTACCTTACGTTAGCTCAGTGCGTGCACTCAAGTAAAGTTGTAACTGACTTAAACTCAATTTTGTAAAGTGTTTGTTGTTTTGATTTAGTAAAGCAACCGGGCATTGACACTAACTGCATTTACATAATATTAAAATAGCCATTACCGTAAAACTATCGGCTTAATCATTTAAGTAATAAGATTGCAGTTTCCTACACCTACATTTAATAGTACTACATGTAAGGTCATTTATCAGGTCAATTATAGTCGAGTCTCCTACATTTAAGAATATATAAATATCCCTAAGTGTCGACTATCCAGTCGTTTCAAGCATTGATTATTCTATACATGTATTGATCGATAGTCAGACTAGGCAAGAATCGAAAAACTCCTAACCGTAACATAAGTGCGGTTTCGTGACTGGCACAAGGACCCTTC
>CABFPE010000313.1:551232-570067 GCA_900660155.1 Hofstenia miamia
TAAATAATTTAAATTTAGTAGATGATGGTAGACTTGAAGGTAAATTTCTTCGTAGTTGTAATAGTTGTAATATTGGATTTTTTAATTCTCTGAAAAATATGATATGACCAATCCTAAATCATTCACATGTTTGGAAGTATCAATCTGAAGATTTTCAGTTTCTATTTTATGCGCTATGTATAAAGAATTGATAATCATTAAATGAAACCTGTGGAAGTTAAATTTCATTTTATTATTTGCAGCCCATTTTATAATTCTTTCAGTATCAACTACTAATTCTTGAAAGTTATTGTTTGAAATCTTCACATCATCAGCAAAAATGTAGCAAAGTGATTGACAACAATTTGGTAAGTCATTTATAAAAGCTAAAAATAGTATTGGAGCTAAAATTGATCCCTGTGGAACACCACTTGTAATAATACAGNTTGGATTTTTTAATTCTCTGAAAAATATGATATGACCACGATAAATTATACGATATATTAACTCCTAAATCATTCACATGTTTGGAAGTATCAATCTGAAGATTTTCAGTTTCTATTTTATGCGCCATGTATGAAGAATTGATACTCATTAAATGAAACTTGTGGAAGTTAAATTTCATTTTATATGTTGCAGCCCATTTTATAATTCTTTCAGTATCAACCACTAATTCTTGAAAGTTATTGTTTGAAATCTTCACATCATCAGCAAAAATGTAGCAAAGTGATTGACAACAATTTGGTAAGTCATTTATAAAAGCTAAAAATAGTATTGGAGCTAAAATTGATCCCTGTGGAACACCACTTGTAATAATACAGCTCTTTGATAAGGTATTGCGAAATTTTACCACTTGTCGACGATTTTTCAAGTATGATGCTAATAATTTTAAAAAATTTCCACCAATTTTGAATAATTGGAGTTTTTCAATTAATTTTCCATGTGGGACTTTATCAAATGCTTTGCTAAAATCCATATATAATGTAGATATGATTTTATTTTCATCAAATTCTTTATAGACAATATCTAAGTATGATAATAATTGTGCAACAGTTGATCTTTTATTGGTAAAA
Organism: Hofstenia miamia; assembly: GCA_900660155.1. Classification (NCBI taxonomy): domain Eukaryota; kingdom Metazoa; phylum Xenacoelomorpha; order Acoela; family Hofsteniidae; genus Hofstenia; species Hofstenia miamia. The sequence goes on from CABFPE010000313.1 coordinate 552,285, forward strand.
CCAAATTGATTGTTTGATAGAGAATTTCTTATGATGGGATAAAGATTCCAAAATATAATCCTTTCAAATATGAGTCCAATCTTAGGCAAAATACTTATTGGTCTATAGTTCTTAACATTTGTTTTACATCCACTTTTTAAAATTGGTGTAATATAAGATCTTTTCCATATATTTGGAATTGAGCAATTCCGTATGCAATTTTTAAAAAGATTTAAGATATGAACGGAAAGTTCATTTCGAAATTCATATATAAATTTAGCAGGTATATCATCTAAACCACATCCACTAGGAGTAATCATATCTAAAGCTTTACAAACCATATCTAAGTTTATTTGAATTTCATTATATGTTTGTAATTCTTCGTAAACAGAGGAAAAGTCGTTTTCTTCATAAACAGAGGAAAAGTAGTTGTTAAATAAATTGCTAGCATGTAGTGGATCTTCAGCAATAATTTCTTCCAAATATATTGGGAGTGGAATGGGTGATTGATTCAGAGATTGTAAAAATTTAAAACAGTTATTGATATTTTTTGTAGAACACAGACTTTCAATGAATAAAACTTTATCTAATTCAGCAGATAAAAATACATCGTTACATAATTGATAATAGATTTCATTTGGTTTTAGAAGTTTTTTATATAAAGAATTGCATCTATTATATAAATGAATTGTGTGAGACGTAAAATATGATGGAAAATCATTTCGTTTATTTCTCTTCTTAGGAACATGTAGTCGAATACTTTTAAATAATTCATTGTACCAGAAATTTGTGTATATTTCTGTATCTTTTGACATCTCATTAAATGAAAACAATGAACATTGGTAAAATGTCGTTAGGTTTTTATGATCTATCAAATTAAACGAAAATTTTGATTTACTAATTGATTTATCAATATCGTTGAATTTCAGATCATTTATATTGGGAAATGAAATATTAGTATTCATGAATATAATACAATGATCAGAGAAGCTTAGTATAGGAGATATGAAACAATTTTCATCATTTTCCAAATTAGTATCATTTGTAAATATTAAATCAAGAGTATTTCCATTGATATGTGTTGGAAAGTAAACAATTTGATTTAAATGTAGTGATATTAAAAAGTCAAAAATTATTTGATCATATTCATTAGGGGAAATACCACTTGAAATATCAAGTAATGGAAAATTGAAATCACCCATTATGTAGATTAAATGTGAAATACTTGGCTGGTAAAGATCAAATGAAGTTTTCATTTTTAGTATATAGTCAATTATCGTTGTAGAAGAAGGCCGATATTTACTAGTGCTTGGGGGTATGTATAAACAAATAAATAGCAATAAACTGTTGTCCAACTGAAAAACTGTAGAGCATGCAAATTCGCAATCAACTGAATCTTGTAAATTAACAATCTTAAATGACTTTTTACACAGAATTGCACATCCTCCATGTTTAGAAAGATTTTCGCCTCTTCTTACACATAAACTTGCAATCATATAATTTGTTCCTGAAACTAATGAATCATAAAATGTAAATTCATCCCACCATGTTTCGGTCAAACAAACAAATGAAATATCATATGCTATTATATAATTCATTAGTGAAACTTGCTTCTCAATTTTTAGAATGCTGCAGCAGTTGGTATACATAAATTTAAAATGTTGTGTCGTATATAGTCAATCCACTTGAACTATAGTGTTATCCATAAAAAGCGAAAGATTTCTAATCTTAAGTCTACTTTTTTCCACTCCTTCATTTATTAATAAATATCTCTTCTTTAAACATAATTTTTCTTTTTCACGATCATTTTTACTCAAACAAGGTTTAATAAAGATATTTAAATGCAAGTCTTTTAATTTGTAAGCATTAGAAAGAATTAATCTTTTATTCCATATAGATCCCATGTTTAGAATTATAGGTCTGGGTTTGGAAGAATGAAGTTTTCCAATTCGAAAGAATTCAGTAATACAATTTGAATCAATATTAAGATGTGAAAAAATATAGTTGATATTTTCTCTATCTTGTTTAAGCTTTGCATGATAATTTAACGATTCTTCTGATTCTTTTACACCGAATATAATAATTTTCTGTTTAAATGATTCATCTTTATTTATATGAGATTCTATCGTATTTTCTACTTTATAAGCGAAATTATCAATGTTTGTATTTAAATTTAACTTTAGGTTCTTTAATTCATTCCGTAAAGAATTTTTATTTTCAATCAATTTTTCAATTGATAGAGAAATTTTATTCATTTGACTTTCAGAATTGTTTTCAGTATGAAACAAGAAATGCTTTTTATCAACGCATTCACTACATAGAGTCAAGAAATGTTTTCGGTATTGGATTATTGATTCTATACAGTTGCTTGAAAATCCTGTACATTTTTTATTCAAATGTAAATGTTTATTGAAATTAATGCATTTGAAAATTTTGTCATCTTTTATGACTGAATTACAAGTAAAACATGCTGGTATCCCTCTCAGCTCGGGGAACTCAACAGGAAAGTGGCAATAACATTGCTACTGAAGTTTCACAAGAACGTCAAATACCGTAACTACAACAACAAGAGCAAAGAGAAGTTTGCTATATTTACACTTTGCACTCAGTACCGCACTGAATTATATTACATTTTTCTTGATTTCTTGTGAATGAAACGGACATCAATGAGGCAGCGACTTTTAATATGAATTTGACAGTTAATTCATTTATCGAACTTATTTATTTTACTCAAATTCAATTAAGAATGCAATTTTTGCAATTTTCAACTGAATTAACGATGGAGAATTTAGGTGGTCATTTAGATTGTAGACTATATTCTGATTGAAAAATTGCCCAAATACTATAAAACTATCATTCAACTAGGAAGTGCTGGTTATGACCTTGAATCACATGTTTATAGGACCAAACTACAGACTGCAAAACTGTGTACATTCTAGTTCACAAAATAGAATCTTTTAGCGTGCAACTCAGAATGATTTATATTTCTTTATTGTAACTTTAAAAAACTGAAAATAATTTATCCCAGAATCAAATGCATATTAATGCTCTAAGAACAGGTGTTGCGGTTTTGCCCATGTTGCTTATTTATTTATTTTCGAAATTAAGTAGACAAAAAAAGCGTTTTAGCATATATGTACTTATAAATCACTTGAAGATTTGAATGGTATGCTTAGATTATTGTTGTAAATATATGTACGTACGTATAAATAATTTTAAGTAAAATATTTCAAATAATCTTAGTTTCTTTCTAAGAAACAAATTAGTGACGCTATTTTGGAATTGTAAGAATCCTTGTAAAATTGTTAGGATCTTATACAAAAGTTGTCAAAATACTGCCAACATTTTGGAAATTTTGTCAACTTTTTGGAATTTCGTATATAGATTTTTGAAAAAAATGCGACTTTTGCAGTACATTTTTCAAAAATTTATCTATTGTTTCACAATACATTCATTTTTTGTCAGACAATTTTTTCAGAAATATGCATCTTTTTAATTTAATCAAAAAACATCCTTTCATTGCAAATACTTTGAGTATTGTTCAACAAACTGCTAAAAACTTAAATGAGGGATCTGAAAGCTAGGCAATCATTTTCTCATGATGTTGAAATTCAAAAGTAAATCTTTGTTTCATAGCTGTATATTATAAAAAGATCTATATAAATTTGGCAAAACGGAAATCTGGAATTTTAAAACTAAAGATTTACTTAGCTCAATGTTTAAATGCTGACTTCTATTTTTGTCTTACGATCAATAATAATCATAATTTATAATTTCGAATACTTATTATAGCTATGCATAATATATTAGTAAAATTAGAAATTTAATCAAGGGCTTTAAAACAAAGTTATTTAAATTTAGATATTTTAGGAAAAATAATTTATATTAAATTTCAGAAATGTTGTCCACTTTGGTGACTGGGTGAGTTTGCATTAAGCCCGTAGCCACGGTGTGCATTACACCCCAAAAAGGAATGTGATTGCACTACAAACATAAATCAACTATATTCTGCCTGATGTAACTGAGTGTGGCAAAGGCCCATGCTACAAGAACAACTTTTGTCGTCTGAAAAAACAACTTTCATCGCCAACTTTTGTTACCAATTTCTGTCCTCCAAACAAACGACATTTGTCGCCAACTTTTGTTGTTGATTTTATATGCTACACGAACAATTTTAGTCACTTAATTAGTTTTTTACAAAAGTTGGAGAAGGAATGCTAAATGAACGATTGTATGTAGCGAGAAAAAATTGTTGATAAATTTGCTCATGTAACATATTGTTGCAACAAATTTTTATATCTCAGTTATTTCATAAAATATTGAACAATTACACAAATATACAAACCAAACATGCAGAAAGATTGAAGTTAAGAAATATTGCTCGTATAACATGGAAGTACAACTAAAATCTAAAAAAATAATTATCCACAGATTTATTTTATGTTTATTTGAAACAATTTATTCGAATTTTAAAATTTGCAAAATTTTCAACCCGAATAAAATGCGTATCATCGAACTGTGTTATAAACTGAAATGGTTTATGCTTAATTTTAAAGCAAGACAATATTAACTAATAACTTCTCAGTGTTGATATATATATATATATATTGATAGCTCCAAAAACCATCTATAGCAAAAGTTGTATGAACGCAAAAAAATTTTGTTGGCAACAAAGTTTTGAAAATCAAATCCATTCTACTTGGTTGAAAAAATTTAGTTTGCCAACAAAGTTTCATGTGTGAACGCGAAAAAACTTTGTTGTAAACTTTTAAAAACAAATCCTGAGTGTCTTCATAAATTCATTACTTCCGCTATTAATGAAATGATTCTCTTTTTTAAACGCTAGTGTTAGGATTCATTTATATATTAATTTATATATATATATATATATAATATTTAATATTTTAGGCAGAAATTTCACGGATAATTTTAAAATTTCTTTGCTCCTGCTCACTTCAAATATTACTTAATGAAGCAAAACATAGCTTAATCAAGACAATCTCTCAATCTCCTGATAAACAAAGCTTTAGGAAATTCACAGATTGCGCAAGCAATTCACATAGCTTATTGCCTGAAACTTATTTATTATGCCATTTCGAAAAGTACTGTAGATATTATCAAGCAGAAATCATAACAGAGAGTGAATATTTAATTAAAAGAGCAGCTTTCAAAATTATAGATTTTAGGAAAATAAGCTTGTTTACTTATGAAATATTATTCGTCATGCCAGAAATTTCAACAATACTCTTTGAATACAATGTCACCCACATTGGGGAAACAGACGTCTATTTTAAAAACATTTCGTTTTTTCATCCTTCTCTATTCATCCCTGGACTATACAATAAGCTCAATGTTACAATTAATTATGAGATTGATGCTTCTTTCCACGTTTCGATTCTAGGAGAATCTCTAATGAAACATCAAGTATCCACTTTTCTAACATGCGGAAGCCATGATTACCCACTTCGACGCTATTTTTATGAAAGTGGAAATCTTAAACAACTAGTATATAATGGTGTTTTCAAACTGTTTCTCAAATCGTATCCACTTCAGTATATAATTGATATATTTGCTCCTTTTGGACATAAATCTTTTACAGTTGTTCCTGGTAAGGAAATGTTTATATCCTTAGAGGTAGATGTGGGAAACTACAGCAGACCAGTAGTTTTCAAATACGATTATAAAAAAAGTTTGTTTTGTGACGTCGGGAAAAGTCAAGGAAAAATATTCTTTCAGTTTAAACGAAGACCAATTCCTTACAATAACTTCTTTGCTGTGCTTTTTTATAAAAATGATGAATTATGTCAGAGTTTTCCATATAATTCAACAGATTGTGATCTGCTTTTATTTGTTAGCTGGTTTTCATCTTTTGACAAGGTTTGCTATTCAGAGATTAACAAAACCATCTACTTTACTCCTGGTACCGAAAATAATTCAACATATGCTGTGCATGTCTTGAATGGTATCTACTTTCCTCATCGACCATCTTGTGTTCACACTTCTTATATATTTAATTATGAATTTTTTTGTTTTAATGTAGACACGATTTTTAAGATTGCATTCTCAAATAATTTGATTGAAGTATTCAAAATATTTCTCTCAATTTCCATCAACCATTCAGCGCTAGTGATTGATATATCAAGACCTTTTGAAAATTGTAATGATCAGATTCCAATTCTATACATTTCTGGAGAAGTAAATTTTACATCTTGTAAGAATATTTCAAAGGAATGTCTTCACTGCCAATCTTACTCAAATGATTCGTCATTGATTATGTTAAGGGTATTGTTAAATGAATCTATCTGCATGAATGCCGCCAACTTCTCTTTATTGGCTGACTTGATGGATTCCAGTGTGGTGTTTCAAAATCAAACACAATTTTGTGAGGATATATTCTTTGAGAATGGAAATTTAACATGTAAATATATGAACAGTTACTTTAAGTTTACAAATCAGTTCATTGGTGCCTTTGAAAGTTATTGTAAAATGGTTGCGTACGAAAGAAAATTTTCTAATGGAGATTTTAGGCAACCCTTCCATTTACGAGGCCACTTTATTGGTGATGAAATTGTTGATGAAATGCAAGTTCGTGTGGAATATATTAAGAATATTCAGAGTCGTATTCGATATAGATTTTATGATTTAGATGGTGATTCACAGAGTTCCAAAAATTTTATTTGCAAAGAAGTCAATACAGTTTATGCAGTTCTTGATGTGAACAATGATGGATATGATGACATTCTATGTACGTACGCTGATAGAATCTGCTTGGCATACAGCAATTTTTGAGAACTTTATTTTTACTATAAACATGATTTCTCAATAGCAGTAATTAAACATCAATTCTTTAAGATTGTACTAATATAAAAATCTACGAATAAACATATTTATCTTGAAATTTACATATAAAGGCTCTGATTTTGTGTGTTTGGCTGTTCTTCCAGTTTTTTTCTATAAAATTATACTGAAAATGTTAATATATTGCCAATCATGTAATTAATGTGTCGCGCACATATATAATTAAATTATTTTCATACTCCATAGCACATCACATATTCAATTGCTTTACAATTGCACAAAAGCAAAATAAGAGTATATTTCTGTTCTCATCATTCAGCAGGGTCTTTTTTCTGCGACACTAAGATCACAGGGGGAAAATGCCTTTCACAGAGTACTTGTTTATGCGATAGCCATTGTTTATAGCGGCAATGAAGGAAAGTGAGAGTTTGAACAATAGCTTTCTTCTCACGATTTTAATGAATCGCTTTAATCTATCACATAATGTACTGCCATATCCCAATTTCTTTAATGATATTTTTGAATTCGATTGTAATATATTTTCTTCGTGGCATTCAGAAGCTGATTAATAGCATTCCTAGCAACTTTTCGTGGGAGCTTATTAGAGAGAGTTAGACCCTCGGTTATAATGTTTTGCTTCCACAGAGATTCATGTTAAGCATTAGTGTGAATGTCAATGCCACTTGCAAATATGTGTTGAAAAAAGCATACGTGCAATGATCTTATGGTTAAGAAATACAAAAAATAATTATGTTTATTTTTCCATGTACAGTATTCATATTAAAATCAAAGAAAAATGTTTCCTGATTCTTTTTTTCAATGACTAATGAGAATTTCAGCACAATATATCAAGTCTTCATAACTCTTTTAAATCAGCAGCTGTGTTGGAATTTATAACGTTCTTCTGTTAATGGATTTCTGGCTTGCGATGTAATGCATGCTTCAAAGTCAGATGCCTTTCTAGATAATAATTCTATAGAGGGTTTTTATAGTTGAGTTTCAATAAGTAAGTCTTGGACAAAGAGTTTTCAACACGTTTTGTTGACAATTACAATATAACATATAGTTGGGGTTGCAACATAACTCCATGAAAATTATTCCTTAAGAACGCCTTTCCTGGGTTCAATTGACCACATCAAAATCAAATTGGCGATTGGCTATTAATGAAAGCAAAAAACTTGAGGGATTTGAATTTATTGAAAAACCAGTTAGGCTTTTAACTTCACATATAATTTGCTACAAATTCTGGTTTTTACAGATCAAGAGGACTATTTGTTAAAATTAACAATGTTAGATACGCCAAAATGACATGCACTTCATGGTGAAGGAGAATGCGATTTAGCTTATTGCTAAAACTATAACATTGTTTTGTTTGATTATTTTGACAATTTCATCTATTGTTAGAAACAGACAATTTAGTGGTATGTGATTATCCATACATATGCCAATTTCTGTATTATTTGTGATAAAAACTTTAATTCATATTATATTTGTAAAAAATAGTTCCTCCTTGTGCCAGCAAAACAGGTTGCATTATCAATTTTAACCTGAATTAAAAAAATTGCATTGCAAAAACGAAAAAAGTGATCCCTAATACTTTCCCCAATAGTCAAAATTCAACGGAAATTTTCTAAAAATGGTGTTTGCCTAAACGTTTATTGTACTTCCAAGAATATGTTTAAAGTTGAGAAAAGACCATCAATGAATCTTGCTAAACTGTTGGTGAAATATGCGAACTGTCTCTAGGATATTGCTTCGGGCAAGTGTGCCCATCAAACTCTAAAATGTAATCACTTTCGTTGAAGCTACCTAAATAGTGGTGTTAGATAGATTGTTATACTATTTTTTGAGTAGTAATTAAAGTTATCTCTATAATTTTAGAATTACTTAAAGAACTGTTGGATTAGAAGTATACATTACCCCGCATGTTAGAATCTGTTAGGCGCTGTATCTAAATTATACATTACAGTTATACACATAGGCGGCTCGTACATGTAAGCAAGGCAAGCAGTGCTTGCCCAATAATTCTTTAATAAATGAATTTCATTCTTAATTGTATGAATTTATCTCTATACAATTGTACAAATCGTAAATTCTTAGTTTGCATTAAAACAACATTCATTACGATTTGCTTTAAAAATAATTAAACTGCAAGCAGATGCCTTAATGCTTACCTACTCTCGCTTACTGCGATTAAATTTTATCCGTTTTCTTCATCTCATTGCGCGAAGATTTAAGGTGGGTTTACAGCTTATCAATGAATTATAATACCTCTAAATTGAGAAGAATGAATTGTTGTTGATACTCTGTTTACAGCATCTCAATTGAACTTGTTTATCACACTTTTATTTGTCATTGATACAGGGTTTACAGCTGACTAATCCCAATTGAATCTTATAATTCAAAACATTTGGGATTAGAGACATCCCACAGAAACGTTTTTTCTTTGACTTTTCCAAGCAATTGGGTCCCCAGGAAACATTCCATTGTTGGTCCACTAATGGGCCATTGTTGGTGCTATTATTGGCCATAGGTGGTAAATGGCCGCTGGTCCATTGTTGGCCCAACAATGTTTGCCAACCGTAATCCATTACTGGGCAATTGGTGAGCCAAGAATGGCCAATTAATGGGACATTGATGGCAATCAGTAGGTTTTGATAATATAGCATTAAATTTTATATTTAGAAAACAATTTTATATTGTTAAGCAGTTCAAACATTACTGTTTAAACAAACACAAGCCCAACAAAGGCCAATATGATACCTTTGGGATCCTGTCATTCATATTTAATACTAACGTTTGTTAGAAATTTGAAAGTTTTGATTATAAATAATAACAATAAGCATAAAAATCTGCCAAATTTACCAAAGAATTTAAATTTTAAAATTAAGTACACTTTTGAAATAATACTATCTTAAGTCGTGAAAAATCTCTTCTGCTGAAGTGTAGCTTTTTTATATAACTCTTAATTTCAAAGTGTCCAAATATTTATGAATAAATTATTTTTAAAATACGCTTAGCAGGTATATCATAATTTTCTACAAAATAAAAATTTCAAAATATCTTATCGCATTTCCTTTTATTATATTAAAAGGAACTAGGAACCAAAATAATGAACTGACTTTTATTTGCCAGCATCTTATTGATTATTGATTACTAAGGTTGCTACTGATGCCGCAAATGATCCACCAATAGGCCACTGATAGCATCAGTGGTCACAAATATGTTTCCCATCAGCAGTTTACTGATTATGGCCAATGTTATATTATGATTTGTAATTTGCAACTTTGTATAATTTGATTGAGTTAAGGACAGAGGCATATTTAGGTGGGGCCTTACACCTGCGCCTGCCCCTCTTTGGGCAGGCCAATTTCAACTCATTCTCATACAATCGGATCGATATATTTAAAACAGTCCTTTTGTTTGGCATAAAGTAGTATTTCATGTTTATTCAATTTAACTCCGTCTGTATTTTTGGTTTATTTATCCTTTATTTACGGACGAGCATGGCATTATGTTAAGAGGGTAAAAAATACCTAGGCCTATATGTCTCTGATAAGAATTGAGCCTTCCCCTTTTAGAAATAACTCGATACGCGCCTGGTTAATGATACAGTTGAAACTGTGTATTGCATATTATACTTAAGATGGAACACCTTGCTACATACAAGCAATTCAATTCATAAAGTGTTCATATAAACAAGAGCTGGAATTTAAATTGTGATATCAAATAAGAAAGGTTAAGGAAATTCATTTGTTATGAATATTAAATTTGATCAGTCAAAATTTTAAATTATTAAATTCATATTTGTTCACTAGATGGCAGATTGATCTAGCAAAGACATTAATGGGCCATTGTCGGGCCATTCATGGATATGAGACACAGATAAATAATACTTTTTGAAAATTGAAATCAAACTTTAATGTAATGCTTATGTTATATATAATAATAAAATACTTTCTCTGTAAAATTGTGGAATTTTAATATTTTTTTTATTGGTTATGATTGGCAAATGAATGGCAAATGAGTGGCCAATGTTGGTCAAGGTTGCCGGCAGTGAGCCATTGTTGGGCCAATAATGGTTGTTTCCTGGGTCCTGATCCTTTCCTGTTGCATGCCTAGTTTCGAATGAATATAATTGATTCAATGTTTAAGGTGGGTTTACAGCTTATCAATGAATTATAATACCTCTAAATTGAGAAGAATGCATTGTTGTTGATACGCTGTTTACAGCGTCTCAATTGAACTTGTTTTTCACACTTTTATTTGTTATTGATACAGCGTTTACAGCTGACTAATCCCAATTGAATCTTATAATTCAAAACATTTGGGATTAGAGACATTCCACAGAAACGTTTTTTTAACTTTTTCAAACAATTGGGTCGTGATCCTTTCCTGTTGCATGCCTAGTTTCGAATGAATATAATTGATTCAATGTTTACACTAGCGTAATGACTAATTATGAAAGGAATGAAAGACGAAATATCAAAAGTGGTTTGATCACGTCTTTCATCTCAATTGTGGAAATATGATCGTCTTTTAAGTGTTTGTAGCAGTATTAGCGCAATTGATAAGCTCGTCATTATCATTTGTTTTATTAATTGATCGTCCTTCACAGCTGTTTACAGCTGAATTTGTGTTAATTGAGTGCTCGTTTGCGAAATATTATATTTCATTGATAAGCTGTAAACACACCTTTAGCTAGCAGGGCAAGCAGTCCGTTCATTGCTTCACATTGAAACGCTCTTGTAAAATAACCACGCGAAATATTTTCATCCAATCAATAACCCAATGTAAACATATTTATTCATAATTCGTTTTAATTTGCTTCGAATATAATATAATTAAACGATTGCACCACAGCAAGCAGACGTCTTAATGCTGTACCTACGCTCGCTCACTGCCATTAAATTATATCCGTTTTGTTCAACTCATCACGCGAAGATTTAGATTATTGCTTCACATTGAAATATTTCCGTTGTAAAAGAACCACTCAAAATATTTTCATTCAATAACAATAACGCAAAAAGTAAACATATTTATTATTGAAATATGAATCAGCTACATTGTTCTATTGAAGTATTTCGGTATACAAGTGCATGTGCCAGGTAATTCCCCGTTTACATGTGACATGAGACATGCATGTCTTGTGTTTTCAACGAGCGAATGTCACGTCTAAACACCCAAAACACGCGACATTCAACCACTCAAGTAGAGAGTGTCGCATGTTTTGGATGTTTAGACGTGACATTCGCTCATTAAAAACACAAGACATGCATTTCTCGTGTCCCGTGTAAACGGGGTATAAGCATAAGTATCTGATACTATAATTCAAGGTTACCTCAAAACATATATATAAGCACTCTGCGAGAAACTTTTTAAAGGAGGGGCTAAAAAATTTTTGCACATGTGATATTTTAGAAACTTGTTTTTGTTGAAAAAATATTTTATTTCTTTTTGATGAAATTTAATGATTTATTTGAAGGAGAATAAGGAGATAAAATCTTATTTCCAAGCATTTGATTATCTGAAGTAATGTGTTAGAATCTGCTCTAATCTCCCATCCCATGTGTAAAAATATAATAATATAGGCCTATGGTTTATTTTCTAAATCTCAATTATTTTGAAATCAATATTTACCATATCAGTTAATAGAACATTTTTCTAGCTGATATACTGCATTTCAAATAGAAGTTCAAATAATAAACCATTATTTTTAAATGAATTGAAAGAATTGCATTTGATGCTTAATTGTAAAACAAAATTTTAAAACCTAAAAACATTGCTTAAAATTGAAAATTGTAATAATGTTTTTCATTTCAGTAAAAATATATTCCAAAACATTTAATGCAATACTAAATATTGTTTACTCTCCGTTATAAATATCACGAACAATGATCTCTAAAGATTTTGCGTATTGTTGAGGTCAGGGCATATCAAGACTTTATATAATGTTCTAATTACTGTTACAAAACGCATGTATAACTGGGGTAGGGCCCATTACGGGCACAGACAAAGTGCGCGGGCCGTGTATATGGGCTCTGCATGAATATTTGTTGTTATTCGAATATCTTAAAATCATTTGTTTGATGTAAATTAGGTCTACTCTATATATCTATGCCGTATAAATATTTGGTGTAATACTAATATTCATGTAGATTTATCGTAGAAATTACAAAACAGTACATAAAATATTACACATAAAATTCATTTCCTTCAACAATTTTAACAAATTCCATTTCACTGTTATCTTCTGATATTGATTGTATTGATAATAATATATTATTTAATTATATATATATATATACTATTTTGTATTTTAATATTAATATTATACATATAATGTTATACATCATAAATCTTTGGCCTAGCATTTCACATAGGAAAGAACCAATGCCAAATTTGTCACTTCATCAAGTAATGCCAAATTTTTCAAGACATTTCAACTTAAATTTTTACCAAAAGTATAAGTGGTTATCAGGATGTGAAAAAATTAATGCTTTGTTTTGTCGGCCTTGCTTGATATTTGGAATAATTTACATAATGCTACAAGTAGACATAGCAAATCTGAAAGTCACATTAATTCAACAGTAGCATTAAGATTGTTTAATAATCATGAAGCTATTGCAATAGATAGAGCATTAGATAATGCCCTAGATATGCAAATACGTTCGCATAATGTAAAGGTTCAAGAAAACCGTAACATTCTAAAGAGATTTATTGACATCACATGTTATTTAGCTAAAATTAGTTTGCCATTTAGAGGACATGATGAAAGTGAAGATTCACAGAATCGAGGTCAGTACATAGAAATGATAACTTTCTTAAAGTCGTATGATCCTCTTTTAGCAGCTCATCTTGAAAAAAATTCAATTTTTACCGGTTTAAGTAAAACCATTCAAAATGATTTAATTTCTTCCGTTTTTGAATACATACGGCAAAGCATAAAAAATTCAAATAATTTATCGTCATTTATTTCAATTTCTGTAGATGAGGTTACAGACAATTCAAGCAAGTCTCTGCTATAAATAATTTTTCTTTATGTAAACAGCAAAAAACTTCCTGATGAAAGATTGGTCAGTTTGCAAGAAATTGGAATGCTTCGCATGGCAGATGTTGTTAGCAACTTTATTAAAAATTGTTTAGAGTTCTTTGATTGCAAGCGAAAACTTATATGCTAAGCCTATGATGGCGCTTCTGTATTATCAGGACATTTAAATGGTGTACAAGCTAAGGTTCGCGAATTTTCACCACATGCAATATATTGGTTTGCACATTCTTTTAATTTAAAACTTTCGCAGGCTTTTTCTTTTAACAAAGAACTTAAAATTTTTTTCTACGCTTGATGGTCAATCTTCATTTTTCTCAGTTTCATCTAAGAAAGAAGCAGTTTTGCATGAATATTTAAGTAAAAAAATCCCGTGTGTTTGCAAAACAATATGTTCATACAACTCCCGATTAGTTATTATTATTCAAGATAATCTGGAAGATATTAGAAGTGCGTTTGAATATATAATTGAAAATCCGCAACACTTTGATTGCAAAACAATAGTAAGCAGCCAAGGGTTTATTTCAAATTTAAATTCATTTACAACACAGTTTCTGCTATTTTTTCTGAAAGATATATTTAATCTCACGGATTGTTTGTACAATGCCTTCTTCAATCAAAAATTATAGACATTGGTTTTGCATTACAGAAATTAAAAAATTTATAGAACTTAATAAGAAAAACTTTTTCGCGAATTTGGAACCAATTCATTCAACAAGAATCCTTAAGTAATCACTAATCAAATTGTAGTGTGGATAATTTAAGGATTTTATATTTTGATATAATTGATGTTGTTTGTACACAAATGAATTCTAGGTTCACTTCGCTATGCAAGTTCAGTTTTTTAGAATTACTAAATTTTAAAAAATTTGAATAATTTAAATATGAATTTCCTCAGTTGTTATTTAATAATCTAGATTTCTACTCAAAGTTTTTTGATCTTGAAAGACTTCGTAATGAATTTCAAGTTTTATATCAGCGAAATGGCTTTGATTGTAAGTCAACAAAGATCTTATTAGATATTTTCAACTGCATGATTTGTCAAATGCCCTATCGGAAACATGTACATATTTTGACTTAGTACAAAATTGGATTTTCAGCAGCATCGGCAGAAAGACCATTTTCTGTTTTAAAAAAAATTAAAACAAGTGCAAGAACAACAATCGGAGGGGAAAGGCTGAATCAATTATTAACAATGTCTCTTGAAAAAGATTTTCTAAATGAACTACAGGAGGAAACTGATTTTTATAAGAACATTATAGATATTTTTGTTAAAAAATCGCGTGACAATGCCTGGTACAGGATTTTACAGTAATCAATATTTAATGATTTGATCATTTGAATTTTGGTTAAATTTATTAGAAATTGTTGCAAATTTTAAATATGGAAATTTTCATCAAAAGAAGGATGAACTTTGGTGCTTAAGTAACATCTTTCTAATGTTTTTGCCATTGTGTGTTCATTTGTAAGAGTCTATTGTGAAAGGTAACACATTTGCAGAGGGAACAGTTTTGATAACATAAAAGAGTTTGTATGTGTTCGTTGATTTCAGCGGGAGTATTGCAATCAACAATGTAGAGAGCTTTCTTTGTAGGTTTGAAATAGGGATGAAATAATTTACCTTCAATAGAAGTAAACTTTTCCAATCTACAAATGTTTTTAACAGTTTTTGAGTTGGTGAAGGATGTAGACAAGCTTGAGTCTGGGCGAGGTTGATTAATATAAGAAACCAAAACATCTGTAAGAGGCAAGGAATCCAGAATTTTACGTTTAACACCCACCATTGCAGTTCTTGGTGCAAGGAAACCCTCTCCCCAAGCATCACCAACCATTTGAAACTGATGATGAACAGGTGCTAATGAAGTTCAATGAATACTCATCCCTGCTGCTTCATGAACCATTTGAAGTTCATGGTGCAGTGTGGGCCTCACAGTCTCAGTAGAAACAGAAACCATTTGAAACTTCTGTTTAAACTGAGAAGTGTCTGATTCAGTTCTCCCAGACCCTGCATCTGACAATGTATGGGAATAGTATGAATTTTTCCCTTCAACACAGCGCCTGGATAGAGACAAGGTAGTCTCTCTTGCCTTAAGTGGTGTGTGTTGTCGTTTCATACCTAAACAAATCTTAAATATCTAGTGCCCAATTTTGGGAAATATAATTAGGATTAGTATTTCTAGTTGTAAATATTTTTGTTAAAATTCTTGATGGTACATTTACATCATATTGTCCTGGTTCATCAAAAGATTCCTCTTGTACACTTTCAATATCAGATATGGTATAAAAGTTATCTACACCATTATCAATACATTTTAATTCATTAAAACTGTCTAATTTAACATTTTCAATGACCTTAATAGTGCGTTTAAGATTTTGTAAATGAATGATTTTACCAGAGTTTAATTCATAGTTATTATCAGGTAACACTTTGCAATCTCATAAGGACCTGGTCATTTATGCGCCAATTTCCTATCTTGATATTTGTCTGTGGTAATTCCAGGTATAAAAAACATAAACTTTATCTCTGATAGAATGATGTTTACCATAAATCTTGTTAAAGTTTCATTTTTGACGAATAGTACTCTTTTTCATATTATGGATCATTGTTTTATTTGTTAAAATATCGATGATATTGCCAACATATTTATCAGTAGAGTTTGTAGAATAATTTTTAAATAGAATGGATAATGGAGCAACAGCTTTGTGACCAAACATAGCTTTGTATGGTGAAATGCCAGTTGTGGTATGAACAGACGTATTATATTAACATTCTACTTTTTCAATAATTTCACGGCAATGTTTACCTCCTACATGTGATGTTAATGCTCTAATTAATTTTATTAGAGTGTGATTAGTTCTTTCAGCCATACTGTTTGATTGTGGATGGTAAACTGTTATGTGCTCATGTAAAATTTCTAGCTGAGACATTAACTCGGAGAACAAAGAACTTTCAAACTAAACACCTTGATTGGTTATAATTTGCAACATAGGGCCAATGGTTAGTATACATTCATGAACAATTTTATCCGCGATTTTCTTAGCTGTAATTAAGTAAGTAGGTATAATTTTACAGCATTGAAAATACATATTGAAAATTTTCGTCGTATTTTGATAATTGTTCAATGTCAATGTGAATGATTTCATTAGGTTTTTCAGTAATAAAACTTTGAAGTTTTGTACGTTGTTCTGGAAAATGGTCTTTATTAGTTAGTAAACAAATATTGCCTTTGTCAATGACGTCGTAAACTGCTTTGGCAAATTAGTTACTATAAAACGTGCATTTACAGTTTTTCCTGTTTGCAGGATGCCCAAATGACTGTTTTCATGTATTTTATGTATGAGATCACATTTGTAATAATCGGGAATAGCAAAGCAATTATTTCGAGATTTTGCAAACAGTAAGTCTTGAGATGTAAGCTGCCAATTGTATTTATTGTAATAACTGGAAGCTATGGGATCTAAAATCATCGTATTGGGCATAGTAACTTTATTGATAATTTGTTTTAAAAGTGGATCAACTAATTGTTTTTCCACGATTTCTTCTTCTGAAATTTCTTCCTTAATACAGGGTGGCCCACTTAAAAGTAGCCCGGATTTTTTTTTTAAATTAAAATATTTTTTTAGTTTTTTTCAAAACATGTATTTTAATTAGGTGAATGTTACAAGTGACCCAAGTCTTTCCAAAACCTGTTTTTATTACTTACAGGTTACAAGAGATGCTGGAAGTGTCCCCCATTGACATCTATACATTTTTGAGCACGGCACAGGATGTTGGCTGATACTGACTGCAGCTCTGCTAAGGTGATGCTTCGGATAGTGTTGGTGATGTTCTGTTTGAGTTCGTTCAGGGTATGAGGATTATTTGCGTACACCTTTTCTTTTAAATTCCCCCATAGATAATATTCGCATGAGGTCAGGTCCGGAGACCGTGGTGGCCATAACCCCTTGCTCACAGTTC
>CABFPE010000313.1:576357-604223 GCA_900660155.1 Hofstenia miamia
ATATATGAATTAAAGGGGTGTAGTTCGTTGGTGACCCAGTTCCCCAGGTAAAAGCTATAATACAGCTTCGGGTGGTCGATTGAATTTGGTGAGAAATTAAATTTGATCAAAAATATAGCAAAAATACATTGCTTAAATTGAGGTTCCCTTTTAATTATTTAGGAGTACAGCACATGGTGTACATATGTATATTGTATTTACCACTCAAATTGAAGCATTTATAGAGTTGTTCACTAAGTAAACTCATAAGTATTATTAACAGCACATATCAGCTCATTGTTCAATAAAATTTTTTTAAGATTAATCTCTTTTATAAATTTTATAAAATATTATCTATAGAAACGAAAAAAAATTATACAATTCAAGGCCAGTGTTCTCAAGAAACAGCAATGAATTTCTTTCTTCATGATAATATATTTAGGCCAAGAGCTTCTCAATTAGATAGCGGAGTTAAATTTAATGAGACTGTAGCAGCACTTAATTCTTAAATGTGACATTATTAGAGTACCAGCTTTAATCGGGTCAAGGATCAAGAGCAAGAGGGCAATTTCATTTGAGTATAGGTATTAGTAAATAATAATATAAAATTGAAATTTTCAATATATATATATATATATATATATATATATTGATATGAACACAGCACACGTTAAACGTTTTCGATTTTAAAAATCATCTTCAGAACAAAATTGCGGCAATATATATTTACAATAAACTACATTGGGTTCTAGTGTACATTAAGACTAAATATGCATGCACTTAAAACATTTTTAGGATGTTAGTACTTAGTTGGTTATTAATTAATTGCTCTTTATTTTTGTTCTTAATGTAAAGAGCCTCCATTATTTTTAATTCCTTTGTTCTTTTTGAAATTTTAAAATTTGTTTGATTTGGTTGATGTTTGTGGAGAAATATGTCCGATCTTAGATGCCCCTTCAGATGTTCATTTGCTCTTGTAATTAAAAGACGACTTGTTTCACCAATGTACGATTTTTGACAATCGTCACAATTGTATTCATAAACTACAGATGAAATCAAATCTAATTCAAGAGTGTCCTTGTTCTTCATAATATCAGATGTTCTTAATTATTGGAAAATTGGGGTTATGATGGTTCTATTTAGATCTTTGTTAAGCATTGTAAGTTTTGATTTTAGCGTTCTTTCAGATGTTGTAATGTATGGCAATTTCCAATAGATTTTTTTCACGATCTTCGTTTTCATTTCTAATAATCTTTTAAACGTTTGATTAGAGAAGCATTGGTTTTCAATCTTTTTAATAAATTTGTGAGGATAGCCATTCTGCTTAAAATGCTCAAAAAGTAAATCTAGTGATTGTGCTATATTTAACGTTTAACGTGTGCTGTGTTCATATCAATGTAATTTATGCAAAAATTATATCATATCACATTTACTGAAGTTTGAAGAACCAATCCCAATTGCTGCAATTAAGAAGCTACATTTTCAGTGTCATAAAGAAAAGTTAATAATTGAATATTTACAAGCATGAAAAAAAAGAAAAAATAATACCGAAGTTTTTAACATTATCAATTCCAAATCATTTAAAAGATTACCTATATAATTTTAAAAAAGGTCAATTAAAGTCATTAAATATATATATATATATATATATATATATATAATTAACAATACTTATATCGTAGTTTGAATTTAAGCGNCATTGGCGCAATAGAAATTTCTAAAATTTATTTCAAAATAAGTAAATTATTTGTCGTAATATAAACTGCAAATGAAAATAGTTTCTCAAAAATTTCGTTTTGCAGAAGCGTAAAAGAGTTGGCAGCAGCTCATAGTCGTTCAGATTATGAAGGAAAACATCTTGAAAGTTACATTCTTATTAAACTAGCATTTAGTTCTATAAATTAGAAATATTTTTTATTACGCTCATCAGTACAGACTTAAAATATTTAACTAAATCTTAAGAATTTTCAAGACTGAATGTTTGCATTTTCTAATTATTGATTTAGTTGAACATGTTTATTTAGAACCCTGTAGAAAGTGAAGACGAACAGGCTCCGGAGGATTTCGATGAAGAATCTGACGCTCCTTCCTCAAACAACGAATTCCATATTGATAATAATCTTAGCGATTCTGACAATGACTTGTTCTCAGATAAGCATGGAGTGATGGATGGCTTTTCTACGGGATCCTCATCCGATGAGTCCTGGGACGACACTGATATAGATGACATAATTGTTGACACTAACGAAGAGGATAAATTCAAGAATATTGCACAATATTTCCTCAAAAAGTAGTTTTGATAATATTATATCACAAAGTCACTCACAACTTTTAGGGACAAAACTGACAAATCTAAAGATAAGAAATCACGAAAAAGAGATGAAATCAAATTAAAACGTCGCGAAGAACGCAGGGAACGTTATCTAGAGGATGGACATGTTCATACCGTAAGTTTATGCCACTATTTTCTACTTAACACTGAAATAAATCCTTAGTTAATATTGCATTTTAGGAACGGGCTAAAATGTTTCCAAAAGATGCAGAGATTAATCATGAAGCAGTTTTGAAAAAGTTGAACGAGCTTTTAGCTCAAAGGGGAAAGAAAGGAACTGATCGTGCTGAGCAGATCGAGTTGCTGAAGGAGCTCTATCAGATTACCTTAAATGCAAATCTTGGTAATAATATTTTTAACTTCTGCAAATTTAACTATTATTTTATGTTTTAACATTGTTGACTTGATTCTAGAGCTAGCTTTTTGCCAGACATTACTGCGTAAAATGTTGTATTTAACATTGAATTTCATTTGAAAAAAAATTATACTAAATTTGGAAACGATTGTGATTTTTTGTCCTACCTGTTATAGCACTAATAAAGTGTATTACAATCGAACTTGAATATAATATAAATTTCCCTTGAGTCTCGGTAATTTTTCTTCGTAATATACAACGTAAACTGGTTTTAAACTATACCCTTTATTACGTAATATTTCAAAAATCGCGTTTATAATAAACCAAATGTATATTTGAACTCTTTGTCACCACGTTACACGAATGAAGTCACCAGACGCAAGCGAGTGTGACCTCTTCAANCGTAGTTTGAATTTAAGCGCAAGAATGTATTTATGTACATAATACCGGTACTGTCTAGGGTTCTATATTAATTATAATTCATATAGAACCCTAGACAGTACCGGTATTATGTATATTAATAATTATTAATAGTTCTCCCAATTGGTCAATAAAATTGAGCAACGAAGCTCGTTGTTGTCTGGTAATTTTTTCAACAAATATACAAATGACTTAATATATTATAAAGAAAGATACTTTATTAGTCAATCACGTTCCGATCGGGCTTAGATTGCAAAGGTACAAACCCCACACAAACTAAGGCTGGGTGTGCATTATAGTATTAATGTTCTGTGGAATGCAATAATTAGAAATATGAAACAATGTAAAACTTCCACACTTAGAATTACGAAAATTTGATGGGACACCTGCTTTACGCAACCCCTAGGTAATTAAAAGAAACCGCAATCAAGAGCCAATAACCACAAACGATTTATAATTGGATGAGCACTTCTATCCTGTTGCCACCAACCTGCAACGATTTGCGTTTACCAGATAAATAATTAGTGTCAACATTAAACCATTTCATGAATTTGATAATAGACTGATGATGCCTTGTGGACGTGTAAGTGTTTTTGACTACATTGATAAAATTTGCAGCATTTGCTGCGATTCATCGGATTTCCGAGTATTAAAATGCGGTCATGCATATTGCCTTCTTTGCATAGAGGCTTTATCCTCACACTATTCTGGAGTTGCGATCTGCCCATTGGATAGAGAAAGAGATCCAACTCCTCCAAGATCGATGCCTAAACCAGAAAATTACAAAGGAAAGAAATTATTGTACATTCCAGATTTTTGCGGAGATAAACAGGTAATTAAACATGCTTTTTGGAATATTTCTATTTTAAGCGTTTAGTAATATGACATTTTGCTGTATATCAAATATTGTAATTACATAGTGCATGTCAGCAATATCGAACAATTTATAAATAGGAATGAAATGAATGTAATTGAACTCCTTGTTTTAATTTTTCCATACTACTTTAGCGCCAATCACCAATTGGCAATTAGTATTCATAGTATGAATATCTTTAATAAAATAACAATATTTATTAAATCAGAATTATATCTGATAAAAGTAATAAACAACAGAAACGTTTTCATTACAGCTTCAAAAAAAGGCGTACAAAAATTTAACGGAGTGCTTCAATACCAGGTTTTCTTGACATATTTAGATCTCTTTGGTAAAATTTTTTTCAATAAATTATCTTCCTGGGACTGAAAGAGTATCTGATAGTGCATTTTTTGTCAATTTCTTTTAATTTAAGCAATATCCTGTAGAATTTAGTAGTTCAAAGTCTTACAGCCTCTTTTTGACGACAGTCATAAATATTTACCCTAATATTTCAAAAATTTACTTCATTGAAATATTGAAACGACATATCTAAAATTCGGATTGCGTGCATGCACATTGAAATTAGTTGGTACAAGGCCTAATTTAATCACAGCCTGGCGATTTGCAGTACAAAAAACGAAAAATAGCAATAAATACTCTTGCAAGTCGGGAATTAGTCTAAATTTTTTTCCAAATATGCAATACAAAGAATGTAAAAAATTCCCACCAAATTTGTGGAATTACAACCATTGTATTTGCTTGGCAACAAAAAAAGTGTTTTTCAAACAATTAAAGGTTTTCACAAGCAAAGAAGTAAGTTAAATTTCTATATCTATATTCTGATGTCAAATCATAAATTTTGATATGCAGAAAGATGATTGTTTATTGTTAATGGCCTAGTTATATTTGAGGGTGGTTTTTGCAATTTTCAAAGAAGCAAATCGCTGCAAAAGGTGCATAGATGTGTACAATAGCTAATTTCTTGATTTGGTTACTTAAAATTATTTGTTGCATCAAATCTTGGTCTGCAGCGAAGTGTGTTTATGGCCTCATTTTTGTTAATTTTACTGCAAATCGCCAGGCCGTGGTTACAGTAGGCCTTGGTTGGTAGCATAAAATATTAACTTGCTGTCAACAAGTTTGGCTCTTTAAAAATTGCCAAATTTTAGCAGATGTTTAGTGAGTACTAGAGTTTTGTCAATATCTATGATTTTTAAGCAAAAACGTTTTGAAAATGGTCGCCATGACCAAGTTAATATATTAAGTTGACCATACGGTAACAAATATAAACAAATTTAGAGGGTCCATAGTAATTTTAAAATTTCTTTAAATAAAACATATCAACTGATGTACGTATGACTTATTATATAAATTTAACAAACATTTATAAAATTGAATTCAATTTACATAGAAATATGAATTCAAAAATTATGAAACTCATTATGTTGGAGGACTGTCGAATTAAGCCATCTTGAACTACTTATTTGTATTGATGGGGGGATTAATGGAATTAGAGTTCATTGCCTTGAAGATCATACATACACATAAAAAATTGAAATTCTCAATTTTGTCAGTGACTTGACTCATGCCTCGATTTTTCATAACCTTTTGACTCAAACCTGAAAGTCAATATCTTCAAACTGACTACTTTATGTTAATAAAGATGGCAGAAATACATTGATGGTGCTCTTCCATGTCAAAGATAGTTCAGACACTAATCAATGACTATTTAATTTGGTTAGCAGAAATGCAACTCTACCTATGTAAATGTTCCTAATTAAACGTACTTAATATAAATACTAAATCCCGTAATATATTTAATAGCCAAATGTACAAAGTTCTATAATTATATCTAGATTTCGAACTTTTAAGAAAGTGCATATTTTATACAACTTATTAACAATCTTAAGTGATTTTATTGCTTTCAGCTATCATAGCAAAGTGATCAAAATTATAAGTAATTTATGAATTATATAAAAATAATCTTTTTCTGTCTCTAAATTTGCTAAATATGCATCATTTAGGACCTAGATACAATGCTTTCTTCAGTTATACGACGCCGACTTTCAACCGTTAAAGATTTAAAGGCGATTGCAGTTGAACTGCACAAGATTCATAGACAATGCACAGCTGCTAAGCTGGCTGGTGCTGCTACAGGCCTAGTTGGAAGTGGAATGCTAATAGCAGGCATTGCACTAACAATGTCAGGAGTTGGATCAGTGGCAGGTTTGCCAATTTTAGCCACCGGACTTTCAGTCACATGCATCTCAAGTGCAACAACTGCTGGAACTCTCTTGGTAGAAGTTATTCTTAAAAGAATTCGACTTAAAGCATCGCGGCAACATATCGTTAAGGTTCTATTTTTTGCATACGAATATTTTCTATACGAAGTTTCAGTAAGTGGGTAATTCTATTATATCTCATACCACTCAGGAATCCATGTTTTTGAAATTTCGCCAAAAATAGATATGTTGTAAAATAGTTTTAAAACTGATGATTTTGAAAAATAGAAATTTGAAATTGGGTCACAGCTTGCAAAATTTTGTTCGCACAGTCGCACATTTTTTGGCTGTGAAATTTAAACATATTATTTTCTCTCATACTGTTGGCACCCGAGTGCTGAAAACTTCTGTTTAATAATAGTGGATTCAATTTTTAGGGTATATTATTCAACACTCTCCCAAATTTGGGGGGAGGGGGGTTGTCCTGCTTTTGGTCAGTGACTTGNTAAATATGCATCATTTAGGACCTAGATACAATGCTTTCTTCAGTTATACGACGCCGACTTTCAACCGTTAAAGATTTAAAGGCGATTGCAGTTGAACTGCACAAGATTCATAGACAATGCATAGCTGCTAAGCTGGCTGGTGCTGCTACAGGCCTAGTTGGAAGTGGAATGCTAATAGCAGGCATTGCACTAACAATGTCAGGAGTTGGATCAGTGGCAGGTTTGCCAATTTTAGCCACCGGACTTTCAGTCACATGCATCTCAAGTGCAACAACTGCTGGAACTCTCTTGGTAGAAGTTATTCTTAAAAGAATTCGACTTAAAGCATCGCGGCAACATATCGTTAAGGTTCTATTTTTTGCATACGAATATTTTCTATACGAAGTTTCAGTAAGTGGGTAATTCTATTATATCTCATACCACTCAGGAATCCATGTTTTTGAAATTTCGCCAAAAATAGATATGTTGTAAAATAGTTTTAAAACTGATGATTTTGAAAAATAGAAATTTGAAATTGGGTCACAGCTTGCAAAATTTTGTTCGCACAGTCGCACATTTTTTGGCTGTGAAATTTAAACATATTATTTTCTCTCATACTGTTGGCACCCGAGTGCTGAAAACTTCTGTTTAATAATAGTGGATTCAATTTTTAGGGTATATTATTCAACACTCTCCCAAATTTGGGGGGAGGGGGGTTGTCCTGCTTTTGGTCAGTGACTTGGTGATACTGAAATGTCCCCGTGAGGAAATTGTGCGGAAGCCCCTGTATTCAACGTATATTTTTATATATCAACACGTGATTATTGAACTTTTCCCAACGCATACCGCCCCTGCTACCGATTGTGAAGATGTCTATTTTAATAAAATCCTTTTGTTATGCGAAGAAGTTAATTCCTTCTAAAATTGAAAATTTATTTAATTCACTTACTAGTTCTTTCCATTTCAATTATGCTGTTTGTTCCAATACTAAATGGGATAGCTTAGAAAAATTTAACTGGAAAATTATTTATACCTAAAATATAGCAATGGGAATATATAGTATGGATAAAGTGATACTTAGAAGACGTAAGTGCTCCAGACACACAATTTATACTTCAATACTACATACTTTTTACAGGATTGATTATTAACAAAATTATTCCATATGATTCTATTAGCATTCCAAATCTATGCTGTTATCTTATTCGCGCTTGGAAATCAATAAAATAAGAAAATGAATAATGCAAGAATTTTTTTATGCCTTACAATTCAGCATTGGAATTTTTTACATAATACGATGACGCAATTCAAAAAATTTAAATTTTTCAAACTTCAGTATTGAACTTTACAAACTCTATCTTTTCAGAGAATCTTGAAGACAAATGGAGAATCTTTAGATATCGTAGATATCTTATAAGCGCTTTTTGATGATGTTATTGGTATTTATATATTATACACATTTTCAATTAATGATTATTCTATTTTTTTCTATTATAAGAATACCCGAACTTTAAATTTGCTCTCAAAATATTTCGATTGTGAATGAAATATTTTATGAATTTTGCTACAAATACATGATTTCATGCAACTGAATTTTTTCCAAGAATATTGTTGTACTACAAGTTGAAGGATCCAACAAAGATATGGGAATTGCAAGCCAAAATTAATTTGTAAATATTATCTTAGGAATATGGTTTATTTTTATATGATGAACTTTTTAAATTAGGATCGATTTCTCTGTGAAAAGATTCGAATCTTAATGACGCGTTCACATTTGGAAAAGTTACCACTAATGACAAATGAAGCACAGCGAATGTCCCCAAGAGACATTACCACCATAACGTCTCTTTTTCCTAGAGTTACTGGCATGGGAGCAGCACTGACACTTAGCTTCTCACTGGGTGTCAAACAGTTATTACCGGTTGTTGCCCAGTTCAGTTTACAAGTATTTTTATTTTAGTTTTTAGATTTATGACGATAAATAAGATTATTTTACCTCTAATATGTGATGTTTTATGTATCATTGGAAAACTTAGGAGGAATATAAAAATATACCTGGCCCTTTTTATTTGAGCTATACGTGCATTCCTCAAATACGATCGGTTGCTACAATATTCCTTGAAAAATGTTTTAGGTTTCACCCGATCAGCTTTTCACCGAGTCTGACCAGATCAAAGTGTCACTAAATATAACTCGACATTTTAGAATTTTAATAGAATAGGTGATTGCAATTAACAGCGTCCCTAGTTATCATTTGACAAATTTGTTGAAATAATAGTAAATTTTTTAGTCATAAAAATTAATTTTGTAAGAATCTTGCTTTTTGTGAATATTTGCAAAGGATTGTGAGGTAAACGTAGTAAACCTTGACCCAGGCGTCATTTTGATTTCGAATCATGTATTCTCTGAGGTGCTGGTGAACAGCTATAAATGTATTACGCCTGAAGTCTTTTCATGTTAAATTTTGAGTGTATCTTAAATAAAGAGTTTTTTTTAAATATCGCTGTCTAAAACGCAAAGATATTCTTATTATCGGACCCGACCCGAGACACAGACCTTTACGGAATCCACAATTATATTATTTTTGGAATTTTGACTATCTCTAATAATTAATATAATACAATGGATGGACAACTTTAAGTGGTGCACATCAACCTAATGAGTTTGGCTTAAATTCCTGAACTTTGTATTGGCTTATGTCCTTACTATTTAGTAGTTTAATGTATTTATCAAACATTACAGTATCTAGATTTTGGGAAAATATCAAATGTTTCTAGCAGTCGGCTTATTTAGATTGGTGGCTTAATAACTGCAGGAATCCTGATACCAATAGACAGCTTGCAGGCAATGTGTTGCATAATTGATCTCATAAAAGGATGCCCCTACGATTTATCATATCAGTTACTTCAAGTTGCGAACACATTAGATGCCCAACTTAAATCATTTGTCGTTTCCAGCAACCTCTTCCAATTACTGATTTGCAAGGACAAAAGGTATACATTTGAAATTCTGCGTGATAATTTAATGATTGCTAAGTTTCTTTACCTCTGAAAGTCTTATTGATAAATATTCTTAACTTTTATTCAATTGCGACATACATAGATGGTATTACACATGTATATTTTATACCAATAAACCATTTTTAAACAAAAATTCATATTAAAAAAATCAATTTCTCGACAAATTTATTGTTGTGATAATTAGGAAGTCTAAAATTCTTGGAGGCAACAACTTCAACTGTTTTCTATGTAGATGTACAGCCGGATGCGCTTGTCAATCGACTTGCGCAAAATAAGAGCATGTTAGCAGATCTACTCTATATTGTGGTCTGCTTCATATTCTTGATATCTGCATTAGTTTACGATTTATTAAAAAATTTAGTCAGAAATTTTTAAATTTTGGAAAGAGTGTAACTTGGCAAAAATTGTAAAATTTATTGCACTAAGCGTACGGAAACGATTAATGCAAAACCTATATATGCAAATTATAAAATTATATAATCTTAAATGAATATTTCAAATATGAAGTAAATTTTTTATTTTTTATTAAGAAATCGCTCTCGTTCTCTATACTCACGCAATTATTCATATTTTATGGAAAATTTATTGCAGATTATTTACGACAATTTACGGCGACTTCCTTATATCAATATACGACTTAAGAAATGTACAATTTGTAAAGATGAATGTAAGTTTGTATATGTACGTACGAACATTTTCGCAATCATATTGTAATTTCTTATGACACCTTCGAATGACCTGAAAAGCGGTGTTTTAAGAAAAATGGCAAGTCAAATATTTACCAAGAAGCAACCTAGTGAAAAATGTTTGCATAAAAATCTCTAAATTCAAAGCACTCAATAACAAAGCGACTTCAATTTAGGAAGCGTTTCAGATAAAATTATTTACTGGAGGGATTTATAATATTTACACTTAAAAGATTCGGCTTGTTTGAAGCTAGTTATGCACTTTGACATACAACGTTTCGAAATTACATTGTCAGGCTTATCTAAGTAAAAATGATTTGCTCATATAAATATAGAGAACTCAAATTAACTTTTATCTGACATTATTTTGATGAAAATTGTTATTAATTAGTCACACTTCAATGATAAAGGCTTTGAAACTTTACTATAACGACATTTGATAATCGAAATATTTGAGTGCGTATTCTCTAATTCTCTAAATGCATATATATATATATATATATATATATATAAATAATTTTTTCAAGAACCATTAAATATATATATATATATATATATATATATATATAATTTTTTCAAGAACCATTAAAAATTCTAAAACATTCTTCGACTGCTTAAGGTTAAAAATATCATTGTTTAACAGGCAACAATTGCTTATTCTGTAAGAGATTAATGCTTACTAACTTATAAAATTACTTTCAAAGTAGTGGGTAATTTACATTGAGGGCATTTTACAATTAAATTTAATGACAATGATTTTGATGAAATTGGAACCAATAAACCAGTGCTGACGTGAACAGTAACACTTTATCCCAAGACGTATATGATCATTACGATTGCAAGTCCTATTTGGGCAGCCATTTACATATTAATTAACCTCATTTTTTCAAACGGTTGAATTAATTGTTGAAGCAACACAACTGCTATGCTACATATGCAATATTTCTCAAGAAAAGTAGCAGCAGTCCTCGTGCTGGGACCTTGCCCATCGCCAAATTTAAATTCAAATCGAATCAAAGCAGCTTAATCTTACTGAAATGCATGCGAAGGAATGGATCTTTTTAAAGGAAATTCGCATATTTTCTGAATGTATTGTTCTTAAGGGGTACCCATACCGAAAAGTCTAAAATTCAAATTTTACAAGATTTTGCATCCGAATGCTTATGATAATAAAAATTGCAAATTGAAGAATTGGGGTGCAAAAACTTTTTCTGTGATTGCCACAGTAACGTTTTAGTGAAAGTTTATAAGAAGACTGTATAAAAAAGTGATATCTATTCATCGATATATATATATATATATATATATATAAATTATACATCAATTTGTCTATATTTCAATACCCTATGCAACTGTCGTGAAACCGGATTTTTACTCAGGAGTTTTAGAACCAAAGTGTAGCCGAGAAAGAAAACTAAATCACTAAGATTAAATCCGAAAATCACGACTGTTCAATTTACCAACAAGGGATTGAACTCAAACTTCTCGAAAGTATATCAAAAAGTCCGATGCTTACTACATAAAATATGAAAAGACTGCTGTCAATGATAGCGTTTTAGCACCACAGCGATTTTTGTCAATGTCCCTCAAAGTCTATTCAGTGAATCTGACAAATTCTACAACCAACTGAGCGTACAAGAATGTAAAATTAAGTTTACCTTATTTTCTTATACTGCAAGTTCAGTATTATATGCAAATGTAAGTTTGATTTTAAAAAAGCATATTTTCAAACTTAGTCTTGAACTAGTAATTTACTAAATACCACAAATAAATCTAATATGATTGTGCTATATTTTGTATTAGATTTTAATACAAGAAGAAATGTCAACCAAATTCTGTTAGTGATTCTATAATGTTGGTTACTACTAAGAAGGGAAAAACTTAAACACTAAAAAGTTCCGAAATCAATAGTGTATAGGTTGCCAAAATGTTTATAGTCTTGAGCTTCTAAAAATGCCTTAAAAGCACGATGAAATAAAAATAAGAAAACCCGTGATGGTTCACTATTATTTTAAAAGTTAAACAGACAAAACGTCTTTGTAAATGTCTTACAATATCTGACAAATCACTGGGTTGCTTTTTATCAACAAGAAAGTGTACGGTATTATTAAACTTTAAGTTACTCTCTTGCTCTATTACAAAACTAATATATGCTATTGTAAGTTGGATTTTAAAACCAGTCTTTCCAAACTTTATATGAAACCACCGATTTTATTAACTACCATGGACAACCTCTAAAATCACAGTTACTGGTTTGTACTTTAATAACCCACAACATCTCAAACGAATTCAATTAAAAC
Source organism: Hofstenia miamia (assembly GCA_900660155.1). Classification (NCBI taxonomy): domain Eukaryota; kingdom Metazoa; phylum Xenacoelomorpha; order Acoela; family Hofsteniidae; genus Hofstenia; species Hofstenia miamia. Next base: position 589,013 of record CABFPE010000313.1, read on the forward strand.
AAAATGTTTTCTCTCAGAAAGGGTAGTTTAGCTGAATATTTTTTTATGCGAGATAAATACAGTGTTACATTGCTTAGAATTTCCTTAAAGGTCTTTCTTGACTAACACTGTTTGAAGTTATAGTACAAAGAACACAATTCACTAGGATATCTCCCGTCCTCTAATGTATTTACATCAAAACTTAATGTTTTATGAGTTTCTAATTTGCACAGAGAGAGAGAATACGCTAATGTTCCATGACAATTCCTATTCTTTTAATGTTAATTCAATTAAGGGACTCTGTATTTTAAATAAATCCCAACGTATTTTTCCACACAAAACTTCTTTGTACTTCTGAATGTTAATGATAGTTTTTAATTCAAAACAGTCGATACTTAATTTCTTTAAGACAAAGCCGCCTTAGTAGTTTTGTGCACTTTCACGTAGCAATTTTACTCTCTCAAAAGTAAATTAAAAGCAAAATATAAAAACAAACGATAGCTTATTTATTTTACAACAGGAGAATGCTTATACAAGTCCCAACAATAAATGAAACAAATAACTAAAGTCACACGTTTTATCTAATATGAAATGAAATCTCCAATACTAATGAATAATATATCAATTTCAAAACCTTTACCTGACGATTATCACCACAAAACTTTAGAATAACTTCCAAAAGAATTTCAAGATCAGAGTTACCAAACCAAATGAAAATAAAGTTTGAATACTCAAACTCACCAACTTTGAAATTAATAAATCTTGGATTTACCTTTGGGAATTATGCGAGAGTGTAAAACTTCTTGGAGCAGGGGTTGTGTCTGTTTTCTATGAAGTTTTGAAGGTTTTTATACCCTGTCCTACGTCATTGTCTTCTGCTTGGATATCTATTTTCAATTCCAAATTTAGCTTGACATTTTTGGCCAATTTTAGTGTTTAATGTCACGTCAGTTATCCCCTCATTGTTTGGAGTACCACCTCATTAACANTTTTGGCTTTAATATGGCTCCCAAACAGCCAAATTAGAACTATGTAAACAACAGTCGAATATAATGGCTATCAAAAGACGTAAAATTTTGATTGACATCTGTTTTAGCTGAATTTACTCTCTTACCCCCGTCGCACACTGCCCTTAAGTTAAGTTAATTGCTAAGTTAAGGTTCAGATAATCCCATCGCACACTGCCGTTAAGGTAACCGTAACTTAAGCCTTAACGGCAGTGTGCGACGGTTTCGTTAAGTTACGGTTTTTGTTGACTGATTTTGACAATATTTAGATAGAATTTGTATATGCAGTAATAAATTGGCATAAACAAACAGTGAAAATTAACATGCCAATCAGGTGACGATTGTATTGTAATTGAGTAGGGTCAATAACATATGCCCACGTTTAATAAAAACAATGCGTTTTAGAGCAACCAGTGGTTTCACTAGTTAAAATAACGATGGTTCATTCACACTGCACGTGCAAATATTGTTTCAAAACATGATTTTTTTAGGATAAAATAGCTGACTTTAAATGTTTTCGATGTTTTTTAAATCGAATGAAGTATTTTTTGTAGTAGGCCTATACATTATGAGACAGTCATTTTTAACAAATGTTGAATATATTCAACGTTGTATACTAAATACAACATAATTGTTTAGATGATTACATAACTTATAATAATTATTCAAACATCATTTGTTATATACGAAATAATTTGGATTAAATTAAGTTTGCACAATTTGAAAAATCAAACACTGTTTGACAAACAGTAATAAATAGATGAATTGCTAAGTTAACCAATATTATGTCGTGAAACCGGATTTTTACTCAGGAGTTTTATAACCTAAAGTGTAGCCGAGAAAGAAAACTAAATCACTAAGATTAAATCCGAAAATCACGACTGTTCAATTTACCAACAAGGGATTGAACTCAAACTTCTCGAAAGTATATCAAAAAGTCCGATGCTTAATACTTAAAATACGAAAAGACTCCTGTCTATGATAATGTTTCAACACCACAACGATTTGTCAATGTCTCTCAAACTCTACTCAGTTGATTTGTCTATTTTCAATACGAAATGAGCTTACAGTATTGTTAAAATCGTTTATCTTACTTTCTTAAACCCAGGTTCAAAACTTTATGCAATTGTAAGTTTGATTTTACCAGCTGATTTTCAAACTTATTCTTGACTAGTAATTTACTAAACTCCTCAAATAAATCGAACACGCTTGTGCTTTATTTTGTATTAGGTTTTAATACAAGAAGAAAAATGTCAACAGATTTCTATTACCAAGCGAAATAAGCAACGAATAATGATGCGAAATTAACGTTTTGAACAAATACAATTAACCTTTGGTTAGAAATTTTTAACTCGACAAGTATCAAAGCAAATATTCAACGAGAATATCTCTCTCTTTTATGACTATTAACTTGGATAATTCTTGTAGTACTAACAATGTTTTTAGTTGTCCCTAACAACCGAAAAATGTACTTAGATTTAAAGTTTGTATGTAGAAATCAGGTATTAAATTTTAACACACAAATCTCGTTAATTCTAGTTCCTCTAGCGTATTTACTAATGACCTCGGTTTTCCCTGTGTTTGTTCTCTTACAATTAATAGAAGAATTATCCAATAATTGTATACCTATTTTCCCACGATCTGTTTATATAATTCAAAACCGTTAGAATGTTTCTCAGTAACCTCTCGTCATAAACCCAATCAAGATAAATTGTAATAATCGAAATTCTTTTGGGCAATTGTAATATATTTTCAATATAATAATTAGGCACACAAAATAGTTACAAACGAATACTATAAACACTGTGAAATTCCACACTTATCTCTTCCGAACCTTCCCAAAGTCTACTAGTTTAAACTAAATTGTAAAGTTTGTTTACCTGTGGGTAACTTGATACGAAGTAGAAATCACTGCGACGACAAATAGTCTTTAAACTCAGAATAGTCAAAATTCGAAGTGTCTAAACGTGAATTCTCGCGAGCTTGTAAAACTACTCGGAATGGGGGTTGTCTTTTTTCTGAATATTTGGAGGTTTTTATACCCAACGTGACGTCAAAGAGTTTTGTTTGGCTTGACGTTTCCGTTCTAAAAATACCCTAACCTTTTCCCCAATTTTCCAAGTGAAATGTCAGAACCATTATAGCTATTCCATTCCAAGTACTTGTACTCTAGCCGGTTCTTTCTTCTTTGTAACAACCCATTAAGCCATTTACAGTGTTCGTTAATGAATCTCGTTTCAATAATGACTACTTGACTTTCGGTAAACATCTTAGCATCCTCGGTGAACGTCGGTTTTCAAAGCCTTTTTCCGTAAAATTAGTTTCGAATTAAATCTAGCGAGAAGACAGATTTAGAAATTTCGTAATTCATCTTTTAGAATTAATTTTTAAATTTTCGAAAATTATAAATTTTTCCAAACAGTTTGGAATTCAGGAACTGTATCAGATTCCACTTTTATCACACAACTAAGATTAAAGTTTTGCAAAAAGTAATTAACTCTAATTGCTAATTTCTATAAATTGGCATTTCCGCTGTCATACTTACCTCATTAATATGTAAGAAGTCTTAAAACAACTGTAATAAATAAATATTAGATATTTTCTTTTTGTTAATGTACAGAAGAATTGCTCACGAACACATTGTCCAAATTTCAAGTAAAAACTAGAAAAGCACTCGGAGAGCGCAGACCTCCACCAAGCAGCTTGTGTTCCCAGGATTAGCACCAAAATTTAATGGATTCCGCCTTGGGTGGAGACGCACCTCTGGTGAGAATTTGAGGTCAATCCATTTATTACTTTTTCCGTAAAGTTGCTAACAGAGAGACAAACAAACCAACACTACCAAAACATAACCTCTTTGGCGGCGGTAATAAAATGCCAATCATGAGTTATGTCTGTTTAATTATTGATAAATAGGGAATTATATGTATTCAAGATATTTCGCAATAACTTCAGAGGCGCATTAGGTCTAAAATCTACATGCAAAATACTTTGCACCTTCTTTTCCAATGTTTTGTTTTTCAGGTTCATTTCTGTTTTGCATCAGATTTAAACACTACACAAAAATGAAAATTGAAAAAAATGAAAAATCTATATTTTTTTTGGATGTCCGCATAGCTAATTTGATTTTTCCAGTGTGGTATTAACTGGAGTGTTTATTTTTTTAGATCTATTTATTCCGTAGTGGATGTGGTTTTGCATTGCTTTAGTATATTAAATTCAATATTCGAATGATTGGAATATTCCAATAAGTTAAATTGCCAGTACTTCAGTTCGAATCGAGTGGATATTTAATTCGATTCGAAATACAGACTATTCGCATGGGCCTAAATTACACTAAATGCAATCATCACTTCAAGACAATGCAAGCACTTGCTATGACATTATTGGGTCCAATAGCTCCACTTACAGGAATTTAACCTTAAACTGCCTAGGGATTTCTGAAAATCTCTGATTGTGTGCACGGCTCGCCTCAATGGGTTTGGATACATTTGCGCATACAGAGAAACACTCAAAGTCATTTGTTGCTTCCATGGGCTCAAAACTTTATAAATACTTGAAAATTAGATAATTCTCACAGAAAAATTGTTAGTCTTTTCATCAACTTCAGTCACAGCAATACGCTTTTATAGAAATTTGCAAAATTGCATTAAGGCAGACTCCCCAGTAGACCTGCTCACGCCTCACGATTTTCAAATTTACTAATAAGTTTGGAGAAAATTCTATGTAAATGTGGTAAAATAGTTTGTAATTTAAATAGACGATAGGCAGTTTAAGGTTAACACTGGCCTCTTATAAAAGTTTTGTAGTAAGATGCAAAGTGTACAACCATTGTTAATCCATAGGTTATTCAAATATTAGGAAGAACTATACATTCTCAAATTCTATTTAGAAATTTCAGTCATTGGCTGTACATCATAATCGATCCCGTATTTGAATTCATGCTGCCAACAATAAAAGGTTGCAAATACGAAGACATTGTGATGATTGGATACGTTGTTAAGCAAGGACTTGGTGACGTGGTGCCCGTTGATATTGTTGATGAAATCCATGATGGATGGTTCGAGCAAGCCATCAGTCAATGTGTATGAAAAAAACTATGTTGTATAGTACAGTAGTTTATAGTCTTTGTGAGGGTAGTCGTAGATTGTATGAATAGATATCTTGAGTAGTATTCCAAAACCATAATGCTTCAATTCTAACATTATATTATGACACTTAAATATAGATTTTGCTTGTCTGATTTTCAGACACGTACTCCATCAGGAAGTCGAAATCGAATTCAACATAGAAAAAAGTCGAGTCCTCAAGTCTAAATTTTATTTTTATTTCAAGAAATAAAAATAGATTCAGTACGGAATAGATTAACATAAGAAGTTTCGACACAAATAAACCTTTTGAAGATTTTCTGTTTCGAATTTACTCGCGATACGAATTTGATCTTGCCAGACCCTAATTTAACACTATTTTTTGATATTTATCTCAAAATTTCTAAATATTTACTGAATTTTTGTAGTTCTTTTGCATTGAGTACTGTAAAATCGGGGAATAATTAGCATTTTTTTAAGTTTTTTAATGCTCTTTTCTTACTGTTGCAAATATTATCCAGTTTCACCCTTTATGAACTGCAGGATTATCAATATTCACAAGCATCATTAAGCATGTATATTCAAAAATAAATATTTTGAAATATATGATACAAAAAGTTAGATCACCTTTAGAATAGTAAAAAGGGCAACTACTAACGTAATACATTTCCTTTCAAATTAGATTTTTTTATTCATGGATCAACAAAACAAGTTATTAAATTAACAATCGATACATGTGAAATAAGGATCTTCTGTCTCTTCATTACGCACACCACAGAACCATCTTCTGCAATCTAGATAGTGGAATTAGATAAACTTTGTAAGGATTTTTTTAGTTTTTTAAACGTTAAAAATGGTTCACAACACAAGGCCATAGCCATAAAATTGGATAAACTTTCATCAAACATGGTTTTAGTAATAGAAATTGTTATGTAATCAAGTCGTACATTGATCAATTTAAAAACGGTCAAAATTCGACAAGTATATTGAAATTTTCCATTAATTTCACTTTCAAACAAATAAATATGCTATAAAGTTATAATATTTGATTAAACTAATTAATTTTGTATAGTTGGAATCGTCGTCTGATATATGGTAGAACAATTATTTTGAAAACGTGCATTGCTTCATGTTTCACACAATACAGTTTGAAAAATGCCTTAGATGGCTGCGTTGTTCATTCACTAGTGGATATTGCAAGTGAAAAACGAAAAGGTATCACATCCGCTGAAACTGAAAGGATATCAGTGAATCACTTTCCCTAATTCTAAGAAGACAGAAGCATGGAGTTCTGCTATATTATAGCAGAACTCCATGACAGAAGTCAATGGCTAAGATCTCTGCCAAACAAAAATTATCATCAATGTCACAGATCATACTTGTTTATACTCCTTACATACATTGTAATAGCAAAAAGAAAATTACAAAAATGATTCAGTACACCAAATGATCCTCCTTCATTATTTTCTGGTAAGATAATTCGTAATTTTGATTTATTTTTGCATTCAAAAACTTTATTGATAAAATTTTCCATTGAAAATCTAAATGGATTTTATACATTAAGTATTCAGAATTTTGAAAGTCATAATGATGCTTTTCTCTGACTATTTTGAAAATTTCCAATTCTTTAAATCAATTATATGACATGGTTCGTGATAATGGATATCCACATCATCTTATAAACAAATTGTAGATCAATGTTTATCGGCGACTAATTATGAAAAATCTGATGAAGATATAAAAGAAAATAAGAAAGACATATATTGGAAATTGCCATTCATCAAAAATAATACAATTCAATTGAAAAATAAGCTACGATCAATTACAAAATTTTAAAATTTACGAAGATCATATTCATAATCATTTTAAAAATGATATATTTATTTTACAACAAAGATCAAATATCAAAAGGACTGGTTTCATCATTAGTGTATAAATATTCTTGTGATGATTATAAGAAATCATAAATCAAAGAGCGCATCAATGGCCATTTAATATCAGAAATTTTTAAATCCCATTCATAAAATTTACAAAAATTGCAAAAGAAATTGAAATAAACAAATTCGATAAAACAAAGTTATTAAGTAAACAGATCGATACAACAAAGTATTAATATTTATATAAGATTTCATCTTATGATTTCAGTGTAGTTTGTATATTGTAAACTTTGACACAAAATATTTGCTGATGATGATTACATAATATAATTGAAAAGCTCAATGTGTTTCTTTTTAGAATGTATTCATTAAGAAAACTTTCAAAAAGATATATATTAAACTATATGTATACATATATATATGTTTAGCCAATACTTGCATTCTTCTTCTTTGCAAAATTTCAAATACTAGCTATATATTTACTACTGTTAACACAATTTGAAATATTAGCAAAAATATTATTTAACTGAAAATGAGAAGTAGGAGCTCACACTTAGTGCTGAAAATTGAGATTAAAATTTTAAAACTTTGCATTCAAATGTAGCTTTTTAAAAATATTTTCATAAACCTAAAAAAAATTTCTGAATGCTATGCTCAATCAGAAAACACCACATGATAGAGAAGAGTCTCATCTTTCTTTTTCATTCTAAATCTGCGACCGGCTTTGTCCTATCAAGGAATGCCGTTGCGCGAAGTCTCCAGTCACAGGGGCCTTCAGCCCCGCAACACCTGACTTTGCGCATGGCATGCCTCAATGGGTTTGGAATATCTTTGCACGTATCAAGAAACAGTCAAAGTTCTTTGTTGCTTTCATGGGCCAAAGCCTATTAAAAGTACATGAAAATTAGTTGTGGAGAAAATTTAAATCTTCTTGAAAAATTCAAAATTTTTAAAGAAAAAGTGTTAATGATTGCAACAACCTGAGGCACAGCAGTACGCTTTTATGAGAAATTTTCAACATTGTATTAAAGTATGTTGCCAATAGACATACCCATGCTTTAAGAATTTCAAATTTGAGAATAGGCTCTGAGAAAAAATGTTTTTTAAATGTGGAAAAACGTTTTGGCTTTAAAACGGACGCTAGGCTGTTTAAAGTTAAATAACAAGTGTTTGATTAAGGTATTTTGGATATATGTTACAATTGCATAATTTTCGATTTTCATGAATTCAATAATATTTGCGAATTAATGATGCCTTAACATATAGAAGTATATCTTAATTATAGAAACTAGTAAAGTACATGTTTGTGAACGACTTTCAGCCGCAGCAACACCACCCGTCAAAATCCAAGAGCTGACATGGGCCGTGAGTCATAGTGGAATAGCCTACAAGTCTCCTCTTCAAAAATCAAGAAAAAGTGGAACAACCTAGCGGCCTCTTCAACTACTCACCACACATCCCTGAATCTTTATTTTTTGGACAAAAACTTTTGAGAAGTACAAAGACATTGAAAGTCATTTTGATAGAAATATGCTCTAATAATTTGTGTTGTGCTAGGTCTATATTCACTTGATGTTGGGGAATATAAAATCAGAGAAATCAAAATGTTTTTCATTAATGCTATAATACTTGATAGTATCATCGCACATTATAATGCAACCACTATGATTAATAAAAAATTTCCGATTATTTTGAGTTGTGAATTAAAGATTAAATTAAGGGAAAATATTGTTTTTAATTAAAAAATCAAACCAAGTTTCAGTTAAGCATATAATTTTGCTATTATTCGCTATATTGCATTTTATAATATACTCCAACGTCAATTTACATTAACTAAACTTTGACAATTTATGTATATGCAATTAATGTTCATTAGTCACTATCAAGGTTTTGAGTTAAGTTCAAGTTACTCAGGCTAAGTTCGAGTTTTTACATTTCAAATTTGAGTTCAAAAAATTCAGAGTTTGATTGAGATTTTTCCAATTCTGAATTTTTTAGGGTAAAAATCTACTTATTTTACAGTAATCCCAATTGATAAAGAAATTGAAATGTAAAATAATTGAATTTTCAAGGTATTTTCTTGGGGATTTTAATTCAAGTTTGTGTTTGAGCTTTGATCATTACTCTTCTGAGTTTTTCAGATCGAGTTATGCAAGCTTATTTGAGTTCAAGGTCCTTACATTCTGAGTACTCGAAAACCCTGGTCACAACTGAACTTCAACCTGATTGTCATTATGGAAAAGTTGTAAATTTCTTATCTTTAATTCATTACTCTGAATAATCATTAACTGCTTCTTGTTTACACTTGAGATATTTACGGCTTTTACCTCGCAAAGTTTGTTGTTTTAAGGAAGATATAAATTTAAATAGAGAGGACAGTCAAATAAACTACACTTATTTGAAATATTAAGATTGAAGTTACAAACAAATCAAGTAAATCAATTTAAAATACAAAACAAAAATTCACAACATATATTAAATATATAATAAATAATCTTAATATAATGTTATCAAGGTAACTAAATAAACTTTCAATATTAGTCTCTACCAGTTTATCTAGTTACCACAATCAAATCTCATAATTCCATTCTCACTCTAAACTTTTGATATTAGTCTCTACCAGTCTAATAATTAAAAATTAAATATAGAGACCTTGATTGTTCTCGAAGTGACATTACACAAACTTACGAAATACTAGATCTGGAAACCATGTGAAACGACATCAACCAAGTACAATATTGCCTCAGCTTCAGCCACCCTTTTGCTGCACTAATGGATGATCAGAATAAATGAAACCTCCTCAAAACCTATATATACAACAATTAGATCTAGCCAATGATTAACATATATAGCTCCAGTGAAACACCACATAATAATGGAAAGCTTACTAAGAAAACTCATCAATGCTATCAACTACAAGGAAAAAAATCATTTCATGCTAACTTGGTAAAGAATAACAATAACCTGATATTACAGCCATTATCCCTGCTATATGATTACTCAGCATTCTGCTCTCTTTTGACAACAACCTTACAGTGCCAATCTCTAAATATTTCCACACCATTCTCATTCCAAAATATATATAGCTAAGCTATGGTTAAATTATTTCAAAATAAATATATACTTGTTATTCTGTATCATGCAAGATTTTTTGATTCTACGAAAATATTTTATGAAGTTTATTATCCTTTCATAAATTATTCTTTAGCATAACTAAATTAATGGCAAATACTTGTAAACATTGATTCATGGGTGAGTGAGCAAAAGTTGATATCATTTTTCACAACGATTAGGTTTTTGGAATTTAAAGTAACCAACATCCTTTTTTTGTACGATTGATCAATGTTGGCGTGAGGATGTTTGTAGACTTCTGTGTTTAAATAACCCCTAAGATGTTCTTTTAGTCTCTTTTGGAAGTGTCAAACTGTTTCACCAATGTACAATTTATTGCAAATGTCACATTTATATTCATAGACCATTGATGAAACAAATTCGTTTGGAATTTGATATTTATTCTTAAATATATATTCGGTTTGTATGATTGAAATATTGGTCGTATCTTAACATCTTTAAGTTTCTTATTAATGATGTTCAATGATATAAATTTGTGTTGAATGTATGGCAATTTCCAATAAATTTAATTAACATATACATATATATTTATGCAGTATCAAAATGTCTCTGCACCAGATATGTTACCATTTTATGAGATTAAAATTTATTGTGTACAACAATCTTTTGTTTTAGATGCTGTCACAGCGCGATTTGGCTCTATAATGCTTGGGATACATCTAAAGTTGCAGTGAGTCAATCTCATTGGAAAACCACGTGGTCAATAAATGGAATTAATATATTGACTGCTTTTTGTAATAGTGTTTACTTAGAAGTAGTTTTTGTAAGTTTTGATATTGTTAATTTTGATAAATAAATTTCTTTAAATTCTTTATAAGACTTGCCAAATTCTTTCAAAAAAATGTAAAAAGTTTCTTTAGGATCCTCAAAGTTATCAATGACTAGGGATAGTAGTCAAAAGTTAACGAAGGTTTTTCTTAACACAATGAAAGAGTAATTAACATTAACTGCAAAACAAAAATACTCAGTATAATAACTCTAAAGTTGAAAAGATATCATTTTTCTTTTTGATAATCACCCAACTCAACTAAGAACTGAGAGCGAATTGCTGTGGTACGGCGAGGCCGTCCTCTGGAACTCATTACATCTACTTAAATGGATGGACACAGGCTTATAAACCAGAAGAAATTGTGTGAATCTTGACAAATAAACGGCAAAACGTGTTATTTGTAGTTCAATTGAGCGTTTTAGGTAGAGCACAACAGAAAAATTGTGAATTGCATTTACTGAACACTGTATGCAGTTTTTTATTGATTGCCGAGAAACATTAAAAATCGTAGTGTATAAGGAGTATAAAACATGTACCGACAAAGTTATTAAGGGTGCAATACCCACTTGCGGTCAAAATGATCCCTGAAGTCCTTCTAGTGTTAATTCAACGTAGAATTCTTTTGGTTTGACCTTTTACTAAGCACCTTAATTATTTGACTTGCTGTAATATATCTGTTTTAGTATCTTGCACCGGTTTTGTTCTGTGGAGTACTTAAAAAGATCTTTGGGAGTATGTGGTTCTCGTCCACGTAGCATGCAGAATTTTGCTTCACTCTATTTCTAGTACGCAATTAGACCATGCTGATCAATTTCTAAATGATTAAGATTTATTTAGATTCAACGACACAGATGAACCTGCTTCACTAACAAGAAATGCTGATCAATTTAATATACATTTTTCATATGCACATGTATATTACTTCATAATTCAATGATTTTGGCCTTCCAATTAAATATATATTTTGAATTTATTTAGAAATATAATAATTCTCCAGAAGACGGTAAATGGCTTCAACTTAAAACAACAAACAGAAAGAAATTGGTTAAAGGTAAATTTAATTTTTTTAATAATAAAGTTGCATATTTTAGATATCACTATAATATAGTTGGCTATCATACCATGAATTTACTAATTTAAAAATGTGCACCAAGGTGCATTTGAAAAAGAAGGGCTTCTTGCAACAACGTTTCATTCATTGATGGTTCTAGTTCCAGACAGGGGATAAGCCACTTCTTACAATGATCAACTAGACATAAGTTTCAACTTTCAACTTCTATTTGGTAAGATTTACATATATATTTCTATACATTTCCAAGATATGATTGTGTATTATTAATTGAGCAGCATTTGGAAACCGAAAACGTAAATAATTTTGCAATGTTGTTTAAGTATAGAGTAAAATTCAGATTAGTTGAATCTTATGATTTTGTTGGAATTACATTGCATAAGCCTGTATATGGATCAGATTACGCATGAAACGTCAAATCGATTTATCAGTTCCAAAGATAATTATCATGTTAACCTAGCTTACTCAGTATATATATATATATATATATATATATATATATAATTTTTTCAAGAACCATTAAAAATTCTAAAACATTCTTCGACTGCTTAAGGTTAAAAATATCATTGTTTAACAGGCAACAATTGCTTATTCTGTAAGAGATTAATGCTTACTAACTTATAAAATTACTTTCAAAGTAGTGGGTAATTTACATTGAGGGCATTTTACAATTAAATTTAATGACAATGATTTTGATGAAATTGGAACCAATAAACCAGTGCTGACGTGAACAGTAACACTTTATCCCAAGACGTATATGATCATTACGATTGCAAGTCCTATTTGGGCAGCCATTTACATATTAATTAACCTCATTTTTTCAAACGGTTGAATTAATTGTTGAAGCAACACAACTGCTATGCTACATATGCAATATTTCTCAAGAAAAGTAGCAGCAGTCCTCGTGCTGGGACCTTGCCCATCGCCAAATTTAAATTCAAATCGAATCAAAGCAGCTTAATCTTACTGAAATGCATGCGAAGGAATGGATCTTTTTAAAGGAAATTCGCATATTTTCTGAATGTATTGTTCTTAAGGGGTACCCATACCGAAAAGTCTAAAATTCAAATTTTACAAGATTTTGCATCCGAATGCTTATGATAATAAAAATTGCAAATTGAAGAATTGGGGTGCAAAAACTTTTTCTGTGATTGCCACAGTAACGTTTTAGTGAAAGTTTATAAGAAGACTGTATAAAAAAGTGATATCTATTCATCGATATATATATATATATATATATATATAAATTATACATCAATTTGTCTATATTTCAATACCCTATGCAACTGTCGTGAAACCGGATTTTTACTCAGGAGTTTTAGAACCAAAGTGTAGCCGAGAAAGAAAACTAAATCACTAAGATTAAATCCGAAAATCACGACTGTTCAATTTACCAACAAGGGATTGAACTCAAACTTCTCGAAAGTATATCAAAAAGTCCGATGCTTACTACATAAAATATGAAAAGACTGCTGTCAATGATAGCGTTTTAGCACCACAGCGATTTTTGTCAATGTCCCTCAAAGTCTATTCAGTGAATCTGACAAATTCTACAACCAACTGAGCGTACAAGAATGTAAAATTAAGTTTACCTTATTTTCTTATACTGCAAGTTCAGTATTATATGCAAATGTAAGTTTGATTTTAAAAAAGCATATTTTCAAACTTAGTCTTGAACTAGTAATTTACTAAATACCACAAATAAATCTAATATGATTGTGCTATATTTTGTATTAGATTTTAATACAAGAAGAAATGTCAACCAAATTCTGTTAGTGATTCTATAATGTTGGTTACTACTAAGAAGGGAAAAACTTAAACACTAAAAAGTTCCGAAATCAATAGTGTATAGGTTGCCAAAATGTTTATAGTCTTGAGCTTCTAAAAATGCCTTAAAAGCACGATGAAATAAAAATAAGAAAACCCGTGATGGTTCACTATTATTTTAAAAGTTAAACAGACAAAACGTCTTTGTAAATGTCTTACAATATCTGACAAATCACTGGGTTGCTTTTTATCAACAAGAAAGTGTACGGTATTATTAAACTTTAAGTTACTCTCTTGCTCTATTACAAAACTAATATATGCTATTGTAAGTTGGATTTTAAAACCAGTCTTTCCAAACTTTATATGAAACCACCGATTTTATTAACTACCATGGACAACCTCTAAAATCACAGTTACTGGTTTGTACTTTAATAACCCACAACATCTCAAACGAATTCAATTAAAACAAAATGTTTTCTCTCAGAAAGGGTAGTTTAGCTGAATATTTTTTTATGCGAGATAAATACAGTGTTACATTGCTTAGAATTTCCTTAAAGGTCTTTCTTGACTAACACTGTTTGAAGTTATAGTACAAAGAACACAATTCACTAGGATATCTCCCGTCCTCTAATGTATTTACATCAAAACTTAATGTTTTATGAGTTTCTAATTTGCACAGAGAGAGAGAATACGCTAATGTTCCATGACAATTCCTATTCTTTTAATGTTAATTCAATTAAGGGACTCTGTATTTTAAATAAATCCCAACGTATTTTTCCACACAAAACTTCTTTGTACTTCTGAATGTTAATGATAGTTTTTAATTCAAAACAGTCGATACTTAATTTCTTTAAGACAAAGCCGCCTTAGTAGTTTTGTGCACTTTCACGTAGCAATTTTACTCTCTCAAAAGTAAATTAAAAGCAAAATATAAAAACAAACGATAGCTTATTTATTTTACAACAGGAGAATGCTTATACAAGTCCCAACAATAAATGAAACAAATAACTAAAGTCACACGTTTTATCTAATATGAAATGAAATCTCCAATACTAATGAATAATATATCAATTTCAAAACCTTTACCTGACGATTATCACCACAAAACTTTAGAATAACTTCCAAAAGAATTTCAAGATCAGAGTTACCAAACCAAATGAAAATAAAGTTTGAATACTCAAACTCACCAACTTTGAAATTAATAAATCTTGGATTTACCTTTGGGAATTATGCGAGAGTGTAAAACTTCTTGGAGCAGGGGTTGTGTCTGTTTTCTATGAAGTTTTGAAGGTTTTTATACCCTGTCCTACGTCATTGTCTTCTGCTTGGATATCTATTTTCAATTCCAAATTTAGCTTGACATTTTTGGCCAATTTTAGTGTTTAATGTCACGTCAGTTATCCCCTCATTGTTTGGAGTACCACCTCATTAACAGTTCCTTTGTCTTTTATTTTAACTCGTTAAACACTTAAAAAGCTTGTTAACCATCTTTTTACCAAGTAGTAGCCTCTTAAGCTGATGCA
>CABFPE010000313.1:631931-662006 GCA_900660155.1 Hofstenia miamia
AACCATATATATATATATATATATATATATATATAGATACAATTAAGGGTAATCTTGGCATTTATTGTTCCATGCTTTCTCAAAGTATTCTCTTGCTGCAGCTTCACTTAAATTAACATTTTTATTGTGAATGATATCTGTTTTTCTAACAACCTGAAGTTTTATATTATTTGTCCTACTTGAAAATTGGTTTGCAAAATTTGAAATGTAACTGTTGCTGCTATTTTTAATTTCCAATAACTCATTTAGATGACAGTATTTTTGCAAAGTATATTGCATGGTTCTGTCTCAAAATATGATCTTAGACTGTTGTATTGCAAAACTGGAAAAAGTATAGCACTGAGATTATTACTAACAACGGAGTTAAAATTTTTACTCACATGAGAAAGTAAGAAGTCCAATGGTTTCACTAAACATGCTTGTTTTAGCAATATTTTACGTATAGTGAATGAGACTTCTAAAAACAAGATTCAGAACTTCGGACTTGATACACTCCTTTACAAACTAATATATAATTTATAGAGGCTGGTGTTTGTTTCATTACTATATTATTGGCAAACAGCTGCTTAATTCTAAAAAAATAATTTGTTTCAGATGAATATTTGACTTTTTGACAGAAATTTCTATTTGGTGACAATTTTCATTATGTATTTCAAAATTATAGCTAAGGTTTTAATCTAATTATAATAGTTGACATGTAATTTCTATAATTAATGTATTGAGCTCTAAAATTTCATGTATGTAACATTTCTTTTAAAACACAATACTACTTATGATATTCAAACAATAAATACACAAAGATAAGGCAAATTAAAAGAGTTTCATTAAATGTTCATGATGCCACTTCCAGCTTCTTTGCGCTTTTTTGTACAAACTGCACCAATATAGAGCACCGCGAGCAGAATTACCACAACTGTAAAAGTTGGGATGAAATACGTTGTCACGTCAATCATCTAAAAATGTTTATCTTAGGTGATTCTCATGCATGTGCATAAAAAAATGGAAAAATTTTTGCAAGATTGCAGTAATTTAAAACAGGATAAAGGCATCATATATATAATATATATATACATGTATAGATATATATATATACATGTAGTTTTAGATATAGGAATATATTATAAACTTGTAAGTGAGAAATAATAACGCAATAATAAATTGGTATTGACTTTGAAAATTGTTGAGAGCTCTAAAATATAATAGTATTGAGAAGATATAAATTTACGAATTTTACTGAACGTTTAAGTAAATGTATTGCTACATTTTTGTATTTAAATTTGTATCCAATTGAATTGTGAACATGAAGTACATAGGTTACAAAGATCATAATAAGTAAATAATCCATAATTATCAAAAAATGATTTGCCATAATAATGTACTGAAAAAAATTAGGGATTGAATTTAAAAAAAACTGTCAATTAACACTAGAACGCCAAGAAAGTCGTGATTTTTGACTAATTGAAAAAATTTTCTCATGCCATATTTACTGGTAATTAGATTCAGCTTAGCAATTAACTGACTTTAGTTTATTAGTAGCAACAAAAACATCCAACCAATTAAAACTGAAAATAATAAAATATTTAGCCTGGAGAAAAATAAAATAAATTCTAGTGAGATGCTTAGCTATAGGTAAGGTTTATTTTAAGTTACTATTTTTTTTAAGATTTGTATACTCATCGGCAAATTCAGAAATAAGCAAGCAATTAGAATCTCTTGCTATAGTTTAGATTGTTCGGGAGATAAACATATGTTCCTAAAAAATCCGACTATTATTATGCAATCACTTTCTAGAGAGTTTCCTATTCCTAGTATTTCTTAGGAATTTTGCAAAGAATAAATATTCCTTTGTAACTAAGAAGTTCTCAAGTTTGAATGATGAAGATTAATATACTTAGATGCGCTATTCATTTTTTCTGAGCATAAGTTAATACTTAATAACTATTTTCAATTATTGACACTGTTCTAAAAAATAATTTATTTTCTGATAACTAAGCAACCCGAAACTATATGCGAAAAATGTAATATTCAAGCATTTTGATATTCTTTAAGACTTTGGGAGTATGAAATCCAAATCTAATATATAGTCGTGAAACCAATAAAATGGTATAAATTTTATGCGCTATTTCTCTTATTCAAATCAAGCCATAAATTAAATATCTCTTCGTTGTTTTGTTTGCTTTAGTGACAGCTATAACTATTGGTAAATAAAGAGAAAACAATGGGCGAGCAGTCCAAATAGGAAGTATATACATGTATATTTATAATGAACACGTGTGATTCATCGAAATGATAAGATTATAAATGTCTCATGAATTAGTAGGGCAAATTCTTAACGTTCTTACTCATTAATGGCAGTATTTAGATCATATATATATATATATATANTATATATGGATGAGAGATACAAAAACTTAAACGGCACTAAATAGTAGAGCAAGGGGTTCTATATGAAGCTAAAATAATTTTTTGTTTGAAATTAACCTAAGTGTAAAAAGTTTTTCCAAAAAAGTGTATCATCATTGCTGTCGAAAAGGCGCTAAATACATTATATTTGTACATTTCCGACGGCAACTGAGTGATATACCGACGTAATGTGAAAATTTGTATTTTACATTTTTAGTAGAAAGATTTAAAGAAATGCACCACCTGTATATGTGAGAATCTCTTGGAAAAATTTCATAAACTTTCAAACAGATTAATTCCATACAATAACACAAAAAAGTTATTCGTAGAAGATGTTTATATGTTGAGGTCAACGTTTCTATTTTATGATTCTGCTACCTGTAAATTATAATCGGAGAATAAGAATTAATGACTACATGATTGTTATAAAATAGGTAACTTAATAATTTGCAATATTTTAATGCTAATTAATATCGCAAATATTAATTCTTAATGCAATGGGTTATAGTCTAATGAAAACAGCAACGGGGTAGTGGAATTCAAAAAAAGGGAACATTGTTTATAAGACTGTACAGAGTTTCCATTAAATCTGGATACAGAAAAATTAACTATTTTTCAATGTAGGCTTTAAAATTATTCATATTTTTTGCATACATGTTTCAAGAAAAATTTAAACTTTATAGTTCTCAGTGGCTATGGAGGTTAAGTTAAAAATTTAATGTACTTTATCCGGCAAGAAGTTCACATATTTAGATAGTGGCGAAATTATGAAATTTTATTGTGTCCAGATTTTATGGACAACCTGTATAACGCAGTGATATTTAAAGAATCATATTTCATTATCAAAGATATAAATGGTCTTTGTGCAATTATGACCGCACAATGATTACGGAGACGGTTTAGTTCTGCATGTCATTCAAAACAACATTGATTCGGTATTTGTATGAATATGAAACATCTTTGTATATTTGATATATGAGGTTACCCTTTAGGGTCTAACACATTTGATAGGCAAATCGTTTCAACAAATAAGTGAACTCATTCAAACCTTTTGCATATAAATGTATTTACGTAAGTTTGATAAATGTAACTTGTTTTAGCCATTCAGTACAATAAGAGTTGTAACCGGGCCCGGGCCGGGCCTGAAAAATTTAACACCCGGACCGAAATTTATCATGTCTGAAATTAAGTGTATGTTCATTAATTGAATATGAAGATAGGTTGAATTCAATGCATCAATTCATGTGACGGCTTATTAGAATAATATCTGAGCAATACGATTACATAAAAATCGGAATAATCCAAAGTTAAAGTTAAGATTAAAATAGCTAGCGGCCGCACAAATTTCTTAATTCATGCTTCAAATGAAATGATTTCGTCCACACTCTCTGGGAAATTATGTAAGATAAGGCAAGCAAATAGTCAATTTGTTACCAAGTCATTATCTTGAGAGGAAACAAAGAAATGAGAACCTCTGACTGAATAACTTGAATAAAAATACATATTACTAACAAGAGTATATATGTAGATGAAATGAGATCTCAAATGCAATATAAGCAGATGTCACTACACCCTAATGTACATGTATATGTAGAACATTCAAGAAAAATGTATAAAACGAAAAATTTTGCCCAGGCCTGATTTTTTTCGTGTTGATTGGGGCTCGTCGGGCCTGCGCTGATGGTATGCGGGCCCGGGCAGAAAAAACCGGCCGGTTCCAACTCTGAGTACAACAGCCTAAATACTATAAATTATTTTTTCGAAGAGTAACTCGATATTCTTAATCATTTTCAAAAATGTAGGACCTACTCCAGGTGTAATGCAATAATTTTTTGACAATTCGTTGAGCATTGACTAGTTTTGGAATCAGCTCAAATGCAATAAGTTTCAGCTAAATTAATCATGAAAATTCATTTTCGCTTACAAATTTTATCTAAAATTTTAAATTAAATGCATTTCTGGTCTAGAAATAAATTTTGGTATAATGTTGATTTTCATTTTCCGATTTTCTTCATTGAATGAATTTAAATATATTATTTAAGTAAATTACTCTAATATGAATAATCAAACAAACAATGATTTGTTAAGATCTATATCTTTAGCAATGGATACTACAACATTATCAATATTATAATCTTTCATTTTCTAATAAGTATATCCATATCTCGTGATCAGCATTTTTCATTCTGGTTTTCATCTCTATTTCAATACTTTCGAATTAGGGCCAAATAAAACAATAACGATTCTAAAGACAACTAGCAGAGTAAGGCGGCTGGTTTGCTAACGGGATGTTAAATTATTGCTTCATATTCGTGTATCTATTGTAACGATTTGTCACTATTTAATCATTCATTGCTTGAAGTCTATTGCAGTGATGTAGGCCTATACCAAATATGAATATTACACATATAATTCATTTCAGCATTTCAGCATATCAATGGGTATATTCAAAAAATATATAGTAATGAGTAACGGGGAATCGCAATGTTAAGAAACAACAAAATTTCTGTGTTTCCATTAAGACTCCTTACGTATATTCAACAGTCTAATGCCTGTTACACGTAAAGCGTTTTACAAAATTCAATTATAACAGCAGTGATGAAATAACATCAGAATGTTTGTAAATATACTGTAATCATATATAGAAATTTTGTCTTGGCATAATAATTTGAAATATTGCTCCACCTTCATTTTGTCAATTATGGACTAATTGCAATCAGGAATGGTTTATTCTAAAACAAGTTTTTAAACATGGTGGAAGAACATTTTTAAAACATCTTAAAAATAACATTATTTTCTGTTTTTTATTTCAAGGAAATGAAATTAGTAGCATGGCCTACTATATATTTAGTAGACAATGATGGTAATTAGGAGAGATGTACCGGAATCAGCTATCCGGATATCCGGTAAAGTTTAACTTGTTTAACAGATTTTACCGGACAATATATGTGCAATATTATAGCTAAATTCTGAGATAAAACTTGATTTAAAAATGGAATTTTCGAGGAGAAAACTGTTTTTTCCATTATACGCAAGTTTTTATATTACAAAGTGGGGTTATTGCAGAAGTCAACAGACTAACTCAATGGGTGAACCAAAGATCGAGGTCCGGACCATACCCCTGGAAGTTTGCCTGACCGGTTTGATCTTAAGAATCCCATGGCACGCAGAGTGCTGATCTGTGTTGAGAATGGTCAGCAGAGTGAAGCTGCAGTCCGAACTTCAGTTGAGAGGGTTACGCCTCTCCCGCGTCGGCCAAGCAAGGCTACTAACGATGGCAATTTTAAAGAGTGCCTGCTGGCTACTAAGCTACCTGTGACACAGCAAAGCTGCCTCGATAGGAAGGCAGAGCAAACGCTGGCCTAGGTCCTATCTCATATTTCAGAAACAGAGAATTACCTCTCTGTATGACTGCACCATGAGACGCACCCAATGGTGCCAGTAGCAGTCTTGCTGACAGTCTCTTTACTGTGTCGCTGTCTGTCTACCTAAAAAACGGACAGACAGGCTTCTCGACCGTCACCGTCGCATCACATGTACAAAGTACACATGGTGAAGCCTTCCTATTCCCTGGGTTTAACGTCTGATGTGAGTGCGGGCCTCCGCCGACTGAGTGTTAGCATTACCCAGGAACTACCACGAGGAGGTACTCTTTGGGACGTTTTAGGCAAAGTAAGTTAACGGGTCTATTCTATCGAACGTTGAACAGTATTAGTTGTGCCATGGAAGTACTTACCTAACAAAAATTATCTTACTAACGCATATTTGCCATGAAGAATTCCATTATCTATTGAATATGTAAGGGAAGCTGATGAGCAATAACTTGTTAAAAGCATTTTCTTTCTATGTTTACGTCACTTGTACACAAGATAATCATTTGATTACGTATTGTGTCCAATTAAATAACATACTGTATTTATAATAAAGGTACCATATCCATATCTTTAGATTTTGCTCCCTAATTTTGGCCAATACTGTATATATATATATATATATATATACGTCTTTCCATAATTGATCCTAGAGCAACGCGTTGAGGTACTCCTGAATTCTTTGGGTAATAAACTTAATAGATTCTGCAAACTTTTAGACTTTGTTTACTTTTTCAAAAAATAACAAAGAAACAAATTTGTCGTTGTTTTGCTATATTAATATGAAATTTTGCTTGAAAATTCCCCCACTAAAATTAAGAAATGCAACTGTTGAAGGCAGTTTCTTTTTGAAAATTGATTTAGTCTTTTTTATCCGTCGTGCCGAAGTTTGACTTTGTGATAAAATGTGATTATCATTGATCAAGTTTTTATTTGTGTTGCAAGAATGTATTCAAACAACTGTGCAACTAATAAAAAATTATAATAATTATTATAATAATATTTACAATAATAATAATAATATGTTCGAAATTTATAAACATATTGAAACCTTAAAATCCAGAAAACAGTTTGAGAATGGTAGCAGGCACGTGTCCGTTATATGCTAATAATGAGTAATGCAAATTATATAATTCCTATAAAAAAGTTCTAAAGTTAAAAATTAAGGGCTAATTGACTTAAAAAGTTCAGTTGTAACCGATATTTCATTAATACATATATTAATATTAACAATATTAATAGCAAGAAGAATATAAATCTCACCTTGTCCTATCTTAACATTTACATTATGAAAGTTTGATAAAAGTAAACAAATCTGAACAAACAATATTATCAATTGGCTGCGACCGGGTCAATACAAACAACCATTTATTAATGAGTTAGATGTTTACAGATATAAGTTCATAAATTCTTAAAATTAAGTTAAAGAATTCGCAAATAATTCACAAGCTATAATAAAATAGCAGTTTGTAACGTTAATTCAACTAGTTTCTAATACTTGCTTTCTACAATTTTATATCTAAAAACAGAATTGAATACCCTCTTTTTTCACAACGTCTTCTTTTTATAATCTACAATAGATGGATTTTCAAGTTAACATTATTTCCACTAGTTTTACTCTTACGCAACAAACCGATTTGTCGGCCTCGAAAAATGGATCAAATAGAAAGAAACCATCTCTGGAGATGCTTTACAAAGTATTTGTGACAACACAGACTATTTTGATAGAAGTTTGGGAGATGTGGAAGTAAATTTACACTAGCTTGATTGTAATATCATATCCTTCCTCTTTTTGAAGAGAAGATTTTCAAAAAATTGTATGTACCGTTCACTTGACATAATGGATCGTCCTTGCTCATTGATTACATGAGCCAAAATCAGTTCAATATTATTTTTAAATATATGTTCGTTTTGATAAAATATACAATGAGGTATTTGAGAATTTGTAATATATTTAGACATGTATTTAAGCAAAATAAACATATATTTTCAAGATTTCACAAAAATATAAAACCGATGTTTTTACCATTTTCCTAACATCTGATTAGCAATTTATGCCTTGAAAATGTCGCTCTATTCTGATAAACTTTATGCTAAGTAATCAGAGAAATTTGGACTTATCCCTTAGATGTTGAGTAAGCTGAAAAACAAATATGTGGTAGATCCTATATTTTTATCTTGCAAAAAAGGCGAATTTCAGAATGGATAAACGAGAATTCTGTAGTCAAAATATTTTTAATTCTCCAGAGTTATAAAGCTCCAGGTTTTTATGTTGAAGAAGAAAACGATTTTATGGATCAAATGACAAAAACTTGCATCACCAATGCTGCTACAAAACGTTGGCGAGCCGCTGTATTTAGTATGCGCTTGATATGGCATCTATTAATGCNTAATAAAGGTACCATATCCATATCTTTAGATTTTGCTCCCTAATTTTGGCCAATACTGTATATATATATATATATATATATACGTCTTTCCATAATTGATCCTAGAGCAACGCGTTGAGGTACTCCTGAATTCTTTGGGTAATAAACTTAATAGATTCTGCAAACTTTTAGACTTTGTTTACTTTTTCAAAAAATAACAAAGAAACAAATTTGTCGTTGTTTTGCTATATTAATATGAAATTTTGCTTGAAAATTCCCCCACTAAAATTAAGAAATGCAACTGTTGAAGGCAGTTTCTTTTTGAAAATTGATTTAGTCTTTTTTATCCGTCGTGCCGAAGTTTGACTTTGTGATAAAATGTGATTATCATTGATCAAGTTTTTATTTGTGTTGCAAGAATGTATTCAAACAACTGTGCAACTAATAAAAAATTATAATAATTATTATAATAATATTTACAATAATAATAATAATATGTTCGAAATTTATAAACATATTGAAACCTTAAAATCCAGAAAACAGTTTGAGAATGGTAGCAGGCACGTGTCCGTTATATGCTAATAATGAGTAATGCAAATTATATAATTCCTATAAAAAAGTTCTAAAGTTAAAAATTAAGGGCTAATTGACTTAAAAAGTTCAGTTGTAACCGATATTTCATTAATACATATATTAATATTAACAATATTAATAGCAAGAAGAATATAAATCTCACCTTGTCCTATCTTAACATTTACATTATGAAAGTTTGATAAAAGTAAACAAATCTGAACAAACAATATTATCAATTGGCTGCGACCGGGTCAATACAAACAACCATTTATTAATGAGTTAGATGTTTACAGATATAAGTTCATAAATTCTTAAAATTAAGTTAAAGAATTCGCAAATAATTCACAAGCTATAATAAAATAGCAGTTTGTAACGTTAATTCAACTAGTTTCTAATACTTGCTTTCTACAATTTTATATCTAAAAACAGAATTGAATACNAAATAACAAAGAAACAAATTTGTCGTTGTTTTGCTATATTAATATGAAATTTTGCTTGAAAATTCCCCCACTAAAATTAAGAAATGCAACTGTTGAAGGCAGTTTCTTTTTGAAAATTGATTTAGTCTTTTTTATCCGTCGTGCCGAAGTTTGACTTTGTGATAAAATGTGATTATCATTGATCAAGTTTTTATTTGTGTTGCAAGAATGTATTCAAACAACTGTGCAACTAATAAAAAATTATAATAATTATTATAATAATATTTACAATAATAATAATAATATGTTCGAAATTTATAAACATATTGAAACCTTAAAATCCAGAAAACAGTTTGAGAATGGTAGCAGGCACGTGTCCGTTATATGCTAATAATGAGTAATGCAAATTATATAATTCCTATAAAAAAGTTCTAAAGTTAAAAATTAAGGGCTAATTGACTTAAAAAGTTCAGTTGTAACCGATATTTCATTAATACATATATTAATATTAACAATATTAATAGCAAGAAGAATATAAATCTCACCTTGTCCTATCTTAACATTTACATTATGAAAGTTTGATAAAAGTAAACAAATCTGAACAAACAATATTATCAATTGGCTGCGACCGGGTCAATACAAACAACCATTTATTAATGAGTTAGATGTTTACAGATATAAGTTCATAAATTCTTAAAATTAAGTTAAAGAATTCGCAAATAATTCACAAGCTATAATAAAATAGCAGTTTGTAACGTTAATTCAACTAGTTTCTAATACTTGCTTTCTACAATTTTATATCTAAAAACAGAATTGAATACCCTCTTTTTTCACAACGTCTTCTTTTT
Source organism: Hofstenia miamia (assembly GCA_900660155.1). Lineage (NCBI taxonomy): Eukaryota > Metazoa > Xenacoelomorpha > Acoela > Hofsteniidae > Hofstenia > Hofstenia miamia. The sequence continues at coordinate 641,915 of CABFPE010000313.1, forward strand.
ATAATCTACAATAGATGGATTTTCAAGTTAACATTATTTCCACTAGTTTTACTCTTACGCAACAAACCGATTTGTCGGCCTCGAAAAATGGATCAAATAGAAAGAAACCATCTCTGGAGATGCTTTACAAAGTATTTGTGACAACACAGACTATTTTGATAGAAGTTTGGGAGATGTGGAAGTAAATTTACACTAGCTTGATTGTAATATCATATCCTTCCTCTTTTTGAAGAGAAGATTTTCAAAAAATTGTATGTACCGTTCACTTGACATAATGGATCGTCCTTGCTCATTGATTACATGAGCCAAAATCAGTTCAATATTATTTTTAAATATATGTTCGTTTTGATAAAATATACAATGAGGTATTTGAGAATTTGTAATATATTTAGACATGTATTTAAGCAAAATAAACATATATTTTCAAGATTTCACAAAAATATAAAACCGATGTTTTTACCATTTTCCTAACATCTGATTAGCAATTTATGCCTTGAAAATGTCGCTCTATTCTGATAAACTTTATGCTAAGTAATCAGAGAAATTTGGACTTATCCCTTAGATGTTGAGTAAGCTGAAAAACAAATATGTGGTAGATCCTATATTTTTATCTTGCAAAAAAGGCGAATTTCAGAATGGATAAACGAGAATTCTGTAGTCAAAATATTTTTAATTCTCCAGAGTTATAAAGCTCCAGGTTTTTATGTTGAAGAAGAAAACGATTTTATGGATCAAATGACAAAAACTTGCATCACCAATGCTGCTACAAAACGTTGGCGAGCCGCTGTATTTAGTATGCGCTTGATATGGCATCTATTAATGCCAGGGATCACTTCAAAAAACAAAGCGATAAAATATTTGAGAAGAAATTGTATTGTTCAGTTTTCGGAGAAACTCTCACATACCCATGTCCAAGAAAATGAGTCTCAATGGAATCCAGGAAATGAGATTGGTATTTCTTTAAAAAATGTGCAATTTACACCAAATATAGAGAAAGATGCATATTATGCATCAACATATTATGTTGACAAGCCTTTGCAATAATTAGGCCAGCATTACTTGTCGCGTTTTCCAAAGACGAAACTGAAAACTGGAATTGTTAAGTGTGAAAATTATGCATATGCAATTGCAATGACTGTATGTATTTGGAACTTAACTAGAAAACAAGTTTATTTTGTTTTATGATACTTTCAGGCATTTAAAGGGTATCGGATTTTCAGGCTTTCTAGTTTTAAATCAGTATTTTTAATATATTTTACAGCATTTTCATTATATATATATATATATATATATATATATCGAGAGTTGCTAAAAATGCTATGAACTTTTATATGTTAGCTTGCGTCTAGTAATTTCCGTAAATACCATTTGTTCTTAAGTTTGTCTTTGCACATGTCCATCCTGATTCTTACGATCTCGTACTCAGATAAAAAAATGTCAATAAAATATTTTGAAAAATAGTAATATTAATATAATGCTAAATCAAGTAACGTAGTAACACTAATATATTAACTTTTGGCGTGCGCAAGAGGAACATGGTGGCACGTCGAAGTCACGTTGATTTTGATTTGCTAAATCGAAACATTGTCGGTAGAATTTAAATAAATTTAAAAACTAAGGTAGTGGTATATTTTTTAATATTTAATCCCGACTGAGATGCATCCCTGTCAGAAAATCATAGGTACGCTCCGAACGCAAACAACTTCATTAAACTTTTGAGTCCATGTTTATTATAAAATTTGAATGAATTAAATTCCGACTGAGTTAGCATCCAGGGCTTTCAAAGGTTGACGATAATGAAGTTTGAAATTTGAATACCTTTCAAACTTTGATTCGAAAATCTTAATATTTTTAAATTCAAAGTTAAAAAACTAATTTACATGTATGCTTGCAATCGCGCCTAATCAAAATAATAATTCATGGACTAAAACTGCTGAATTGTACATATTTGTTTTTTATGTAGTTAAAGACCTCAAAAATTCTTTATTTAGATCTCTCTAGAAGTTTTTTTCAACAAGATTGCACAAATTTTTTATGAATCAAGTTTGGGTACCTTACGATGGGAGCTTTGCATAATTTTGACAATAGAAGAGCGATTTTCATGCAACTTTCTTTGCATTTGACCAGGTTTAGTGTCCTTAACACAACACTTGTACCCGAGAACTTGCAGGACGCATGAAATTGTTTCTTTAAGGGAAATTTCTGACATATTCTTAAACGATTCACCACTTCTGATTCCCAAAAAATCATTTTTTGCCAATGACTTCAAAGTTTAATCTTAGAACCCAAAAATCGCGCTCGCTTTCTACTTGAATATGAGTTTTCCGAATATCCATGATGGTTTTATGGCATCCTTACGATATGATGCGCTATCAGATGCTAACTGATAGAAAAATAATGTCGGTGTGAGCAAAATAAGCATTGTCTTGTAAAACACGTTGAACAATTGTACGAACTTCTTCGTCTTTGATCTTTTGAGTTTCACCGACAAGAAAAATAAATTCCTGGGTCTATACATTTCAGATTCTTGAGTGTTGATAAGGAATCATGCTGGTGCATAGATTCTTATTGTCACGCAAAAAGGCAAATATTAACTCCGCATTGTCTTGTGATTTCCCAGTTTTTGGGTTCACAAACCCCAAGTAAGACCCATCAGACTGGTTTACCAACGCATAGTTTTCCACTTTGAATTTTCCCACTTTTTTACTGGTAAGCAGACTGTAGCAATTGTTGCAATGAGGTTAAAAACCACATAATGCAGATTTTTCCAATAATTTTTGCAGCAATATGGAATACATACATATATAGTAGAACAAGAGGCGTCCGCAACATTTTCTGAAGGGAAGACATCTTAGTTATGGGCAAGGGTGGGGCTAAGCCCCACGAAAGTTTTTGAAAACATTGAGAAAGTAGACCCTAAAAATCTTAGATTTTATATTTTTCAATTTTTTTACTGAAAATTTTTTGATTTAACCAGTCAAAATCAAATTTGGAAAACTGACGGGGCGGAAATTCCACCATGTCCCTCCTCTTGCGTACACCACTGAGTAGAACATAAATTTATCATACATAGTATTCAAAAAAATTAGATTATTGTACTTGCATAGAAACACAATTTGTAGTAAACGCCCCTGTGACTTTTAAAAATGTTAAAATTGCGTATTTTATTATTTCAGGTAAATGAAGAAAACAGAGCAACATGCATGATAGTCAGAAAGTTTGCAAAATGTGTTCACTATTAGCTTAATTATCAAACATGCTAAATGAAATTACAATGCCTTTATTATGCCTGTCAGATGTCTTCATTTCAATATTAACATAAAAATTCTAAATTTATTATATATCTAAAAATTTATCATTAAATAATATTGAGGAAATTTAATAATGTTAATGTGTAACTTTGCCAAATTTGAACATCAAAGTTTGCAATTTAGCCTCCAAATTTGGTTTGAAATTTGAATTTTGGAATTTTACAAAAATTGATTTGAATGTCTCGAATTTTTGCAAAACACTTGAAAATTTGATTTGAAAGTTTGAAAATTTGAATTTGATTTGGAAACCCTATTAACAATTCAAAAAAAAATTATTAAAATTATGAATAAAAAGAGTCCTTACAATAATTAAAATTAATTTCTATAGTTTCACATTAAGATCACATTTTTTCGATACTATATCTCGCTTTTATCAGTGAAAACACTCAAAATCGGAACAGCTTAAATTACATATTTTGTTGCGAGAAATAAAATTGGGAATCATGAGTGTTGACTTAATTCCAATTATTTTCAAAGTTAATTTTACATGGAATTCATCATAATGATTAATTTGTCGGAAGATGTCGCTAATAAAAGTCTTTGAGATATCGTAGTGTTAAATTTGTACTTTTCCTTTAACGATTTGCATCCTGTGTGAGTCACTTAATTAAATTCTACACTGTAGAGTTTTTTAGAGGAAAATTTTGTTACCTATGAAGAACAAGTTTGTATTTTTAAAAGATACAAGCTTCATAATCAAGTAAAATATGTGAACTTTAAATATTAAAATAGCCATAGAAGCACCCTAGTTCGTATTACTCATATATAATTTTGGGCCTTTTTTCTAAAATATAAAATTTTGCTAAGTTTACCTTGCAGAGCGAAAATATGCTATTTGACCTAAATTTATAGAGGTTCTATTTCCCTTACAATGGGATACTGGTAATTTGCAACACTTATATATTAATTGTTACCAAGGATTTCTTAAATTAAGAACTCCTTGATTGTTACACTATATTTATTAAATGTATATATAAACTACACTAGTTGATATATTTAAAATCGTAAGGTACGATTTTCATTCCATCCTCACAAGGTCAGGCGATTTGCAGTATGAAAAATAAATAAATACACTTGAAAGTAGAGAATTGGTGTAAAATTTTGTCCAAGAATGTAATGCAACGAACATCAAATATTCCATTCAGTTTTTGGACGTACAACCATTCTATTTGCTTCGAAATAAAGAGACTGAGGTTTTTTCAATAAAATTAGAGAGATTAACAATTACAGAATTGTATTTAATTTCTCAAAATGTAGCATCTAAATCAATATATGAGGAGTCTGGCCTAGGCTGGGTTGGGAAATTTTTCATTGGGATCTTTTCATATAATTATAATACATTAACCTTGTTTAATACCACATCATTGAATTCACTTGCTCACAATTGGCTTATTTAAAATATGTAAAAATACACCTACTGAAACATTGTACTTAATATGCAAATAAATTTAAAATCTTTCTTAGTAAACTATAACTTAACAAAGAGGCATTTAATAATAGGTATAGTGAACATCACTATTGTAAAGACTGTTTTGACATTATTTACAGAATACAGATTAATTTTTAGCATATTAATTATTCTGTTCCTCCATGAATTTGATAAATGTCCAAAAGCTAACATAATATGATATTGGATGAGCATGGGAATAGGAATTCTTGGCAAATATTTCACCTCACATCTCGCAGAGTGCGCCAAATTCTTTTTCATTTTTTCAGGAAAGCTGACGAATATCTTAAAATCTGACAACTGTACATTGAACCTTTTGAATTTTCATGGCTAATGATATAATTCGAGCTAATTTAATCAGAAATGATTCAAATTTTAATTTTTTGTATTATTTTCTGACCTAGAAGTCGATCCCAGATCAATGTTAATATGTCATTGTATTAACGTTCAATCAAAATATACCTTTACTATGTATTAAAAAGACCATTAATATGAATCACTATTCAATGAAGTTATTCTTTTACTGGGGAAAATGAGGAAACGTTTTTCTTTATGAAATATATTTAGAGGATTGCATTGCAACTACAATAAGTAGATTTGTGTAAAAGTCACTAGTGTACTTAAATAATTTGAAATTGCTGAAATTTAAAAAATTTTAAATTTAAAAAATTGGCATCGCCAATCCCTGCAAATCAAATATGATAAAAAAATATCAAAATGCATTGCAAAAGTGTCATTCATAACAAGAAAACACACAAAGTTTTTTTGGCATTGTTGTTAATTTTTGGAGTCCACATGCCAGCTACAACAGATGCATGGGCGAGCCCCTTAGCTCATTTTAGTGGGGCAACATGTGACAACAAAATTTCGTTTAATGCAATTGATGCTAAGTTAGGATTTCTATGTATATCGCGTACATTATTTTGTTATTACTCAAAATATCAAACTCACCCGGTGTGTTGGATTACGCCAATTGCGACATTTTATATTTTGAATCTGAACAATGAAAAAATTATTAAAACTTCGCTACATTAAATGGAAATTTAATAAGATTTAGAGAATTAGCATGAAAACATTACTATTATATTTAAAACCACAGATTCGATAAATCACTGAAATATATAGAAAAAAAGATACATCTAAATTTAAAGACTTATTAAATAATATACTTTATCTTATTGGAATTCACTCGTTATTGAAAAAGATCTCCTTTTAGAGATACATATTTTCAATGATTTCAACATTGTTTGAAAATCTAGGAAAAAAAATTTCAAATATATTTAAAGGTGAAATCCTCATATTTTACTAATTATATCTAAATCTTAACATTTGTTAAAAATATTTTGTGGTATTTTGTAGTCTACGCAATTTTTATATTATTTGAAATATACTTTTAAATAATAAAAGTTTTACTTACATGTCTTAAAGGAAAGATGCGAAAGCATAAATGTCCCTTAATAAATGTATTTGAAAATCATGGAATTAACATTTGTAACATCGAATATCGCTAATCGACAAGACATATCTTAATTTAACTAAACTCATGGGACATTTAAGCGAACTAATTCCACGCTGTGTAATAAATATGTAATTCAAATTTAATAAATAAATTTGAACTATTGTAATTTAAGTCAAAGAAATATTACATAATAAAAATTCGGCAATTCAACATTCATGTATCTCATGAATTAAGTGACTTTTTTCTTAGTTCGACAAACATACAATTTGAATTTTTCATACTACTTATTTCATAACATCGTATTTAGTTAACAAAATTATTAATATACTTACTTCCTAATAGATGGTATTAGTGCGAAATGTTCCTAGTTTTACTACAGACTTTGAAAGAAATATTCTTCCATGTTATCTGTCTTATCATGCCATTAACGTGCCATCACACCTGAATTCCACATTAATATTTCCGAAAATAGATTACCTAAGACAAACATGAATATATTTACTAATCAATTCCAAATAATAATGTCAAAGAAAATTGCATTTAAAAATTGTCACTACTTTTTCCTTGAAACGGAGCTTGCGAAAATTGCGGCAGCTCAACTAGGAATGCAACAAACTTGCTCTTATACGACGATCCTATGCATTTAGAAAAAGAGAATTTAATAATTAAATATTTCATATGATGCAAAATAGCAATGCAAAATACCAGATCATTCGCAAAATCCTATCTTGAACTCATGATTTTATAACATTTCTTAGCTAAAATTTGGATTACAAACTTTAAATAATAATAAGGAAATATATTTCTGTTATTTACATATACAGTAAAAAGCCACAGTTCTACGGTCAATCGAAAATACGATTTTCTTGGCTATGTACCTTCTCAGTCTCGTGAATTTTTCAAATCTCAGAATACTATGCGGTCCCATAACTTAAATTGGTTTGGTAATATGTAGACTAAAAAGATAAGATGACAAAACACTTTATAATACAGAAATTACCAGGCCTGTTTGGGGATAGGGATTGGGATGGAGTGGGGAAAGAAATTGCATCGCCATAGAAACCACTATGGGGATTTGGTTATTTTTTCTCATTTTTCGAAATTTACATTTTCACTATGGAGTGTTTCTCATTTATATATTAATTTTCTTTGTTTCAGGGGCATCCAGAAATATATATAGTAGCCTTGGACTAGACATGGCAAAATAAATTCCCTGCGTATGCTATAAATAGAAATGAATTGACAGTCGTAGTATTTTTGAAGTCCACTAAGTGTACGCCTATCGCAGACGAGGATTATCAGTCACTCGTATCAGATGTGCGTATTGCCCTTGTTTATTGAGAGAATTTGTCGATAAAACAATGGGATAGTGATTGCAATCTTTTGTTTGTATTTTAAAGAGTTACAATTTTATCGTTTATTCGATTTATAGAGTTTTGGTAATTGATATAATCATCCAAAAACTGTTTTCAAAATATAATCAATCATGTGCAGCAAAAATGGATGACATATATCAAAAGGAATTCAATAGTTGCATAAATATATTGAAAAATTCAAAAAGAAAACTTAATAAGAACCAATAATTTTTTGTTTTCAAATTTAACAAGCTCTTGTTAGGTGAAAATACTAAAAATAGAACAATTTAATTGTATTTTTCTTCAATCTTTTATTACAAAGAGGAGGCAACTACTTACAAATTTTTTGTAATAACTTAAGAGTTGTTCTTATCAAACTATTGTTTTTTTTGTTTACAATAAGTACCGGTATTTAGCAATTCAATTATCTTAGGTGTATCATGTACTGTAAAGAAATAAAAGTTAACAATTTCTTTTGAAACCAAATTTAGAATCTGTATATATAACAGTAAATTTATGGATGACCACTATGGCCATTTTTAAAGGGTGGCCATCCATAATGGCCAAAAAATTCTTTTCTACCATACCATTATGGTAATCGTGATTTAGTACATATTGATATGGTACCATGCCATAATCGGACAGCTGGTAACATATAGTTACTATATGTAGTTTAGAAATGAACATGAACTAGGCCAGGTTGTGCTTGGGCAGCACTAAACCTAATCATTTGAAAATATGGGTGCAGAAATGGTCTTTACTAACACAATGACTTACTATTACAGTGAACGCAATATATTTAAAAAAAATTTAAAAAATTATATTTACAGTTTAAATTTTTAAATTTGTATCATATATTCTTCTAATATTCAGTATGTGCTTTAAATTTCAGTATGTAGTATATGACATTAATTTAAAAAATGATTTGAGCGTAATGTTTATGTACATATCTGAAGTAATGCAAAATTGATTGAATTTAATCAAATGTCTATGAAGATGGGGACTGCTTGGTAGTGAACAGGGAAAACTAAAAATCTTAAATTCAGAAAAGTGTTTTCTGCTATTATTAGACTAGAGACATACAAATATGTTACTAGATAAGGAAATATAATTCATACATCCAATTATCGGGCAAGATGTTTAAAGATTAATATTGTTTTAGTACTGACTGAGGCCAAATTTTGCGGCGATCTAAAGCTGATTACAACCTAAGGGGATCGACATGCATTCAGAGGGAGGGTGGGGGTAGATACGAATTTCAACATTCCCAACAATTGAAACTAACATTTAACTTAATATTTTAATAGGTAGCCAAGTGCAATAATTGAAAGTAACAATTTTATTTTACAAGCTATCGTTTGTCTTAGCTTTACTACCCAGGGAACTGCCTAACCCCAATGACTACGAACTGTTACATCCTCTATACTAGTCTATGCATTAAAATTACACTAAAAATCAATATGAATTCCCAAATTTAGCATTTAATTAGGTGTTATGAAAAGATTATCTTAATGTCTACTAAAATTAATTTTATATTTAAACCACCCTTATGAAATTTTGATATATATTTTAAGGATAGAGTTAGCTCAAATTTATGTGAAAAGAGACCCCAAAAAACTGCTAGCTGGTATTTTTTCATAAATATCATCTAGAATTGGTACAGTCTAACGTAAGTCAATACAGTGGCAGTACATCAAAATGATTATGTAAATTTAATAGTTATGTTTTTTTGTTTTGACTTGAGCATGAGTTCAAATTTTAATTAGAAACTTCTACGAAATCCTTGGTGTTGAAAAGCATTGACCTTATTCAATTGGGACTTTTTGGGCTTCTTGGGATTGGGAGCTACTACTAACGCCTTAGGTTCGTATATATTCTATACTTGTGCTCACTTGCCCAGAATCTAATGAGAAATAAGTAAAAATAACAACAAATTTTAAGCAATATGCACATAAGTTTTATATATTTTTGTTATTTTGCTAAAAACTTTTTATGATATCCATAAAATTTTTTGTTTCTTTCAAAGTTCAATCATGGCGCTCTCATAAATCATTTTATCTGAGCTCAATGTTGGGTTTTTTAAATATTAGGTGTTTCTTAAAATTATATTTTCATTTTATTACAATTATGAAGTGTTCTTTACAGAATAACGATTATTGAAAATTTAGCAGTTAATACATTAGATATAAAATAAGTGCCATTATGCTTAGTAAGGTTCCCATTATAAGATAAATTTCTAAAGAAAACATAGATGATGATGTAAACAATCGGACTTTTTCCGGAATCAGAAAAATCGTTTAAATGATTACTTCCATTACAATGGAAAGAAATGGTGTCAGCATTCAATAAATATAATTTTTATATTACGTCACTAGATGGTTACCACATACGAAATTTCTTAATATGACAAAAATAATATTTAACTTTCATTTGAACACAACTGGAAGTAACAAAGTTGATGGAGGATAATAAAGGCAGACTTCTGGAGTTGAAAGTGAATTGAATTGGTACCATTTGGTGTGGTCAATGATAAAATTCTTTCTTGCGAACATTATGAAGCTTGTCATTATACATATCGAGATTAAAGAAATCAAATAAATATCAAATTAGACATGTTGAATCTTTCAATAATTAGCACAGTTGTTAAAATATACCTTAGGAAAATCAAAAATTTCTGCTAAATATCACCATAGAGAAATGACATCAAAAATCGATTAGTTCATTTCTATTTGAATTTTGGAATAAATGATTCAAAATATGGGGCCTCACCGAAACTAATTATTAATAGTTGGAAATATCTAGTATTTTAGAGAACTACTTTCGACATCTCGAATGCTTTTGATAGATTTAGTAAATTAGCAATGACATCTGTATTATAAGCATTTGGTGACAATCCATTTACCATCAAATTTGTAATGGGAGTATCATGTAATGTGAATATTGTTTCGTATATATAACATAGGCAGGGATTTCAATACCTTCATAGGAATTGGTAATTGATAGTTTGGGTGGAATTAGAATTGACCAATTCCTGAGTGAGTCAATTGGATTTGGAATTGAAAAAAATGATCAATTGGCATTCGAAAATTGCCTTTACAAAACCAAAAAATTCGAAAATTATACTCGCACAAGAGCCTAATTGCCCAATTTACGACGCGGATTATCGATTAATTTATCAAGGGAATGCCTTTGTAAAACATTAAATCATAACATTTAAAATTATGTAAATACTAAATTATTTCAACATCTGCTCTCAAATTATGAAATTTCCTGACAATGGAATTTGGAATTGAAATTGATATTGTTAGTCTGTAGGAATTTGGAAGTGGGATTTAATCACCAAAAATTGGAATTGGAATTAAAGAATTGAATTTAGCCAACCATTGCTTGCATTATGATATTCAAATAGAAGACTTGCAGCAAGTAAGTAAGTAAGTAAGTAAGTAAGTAAGTAAGTAAGTAAGTAAGTAAGTAAGCAAACTTAATTATTACGAATAAACATTGATAATAAAAGATCATTATTTTACACCAAAACCCTTGAAAATGTAAGAAACGGTTTGGAAAAATAGACAATTTCCGGGTACTGTCAGTTTTATTCACGGGTGGCAAACGCCATCCGAGATTACTAGCATACTCGCTTCTTCTCGGAATGTATCTATATAGAGGGTGCTCCGCTCCAAGGTGCTCAATCTGTTGGTAGAGTTTAGAGTCAGCCTCTCTAATGTAAAGTCTAATTGACTTGTAATTCTTGATTATGCCCATCCTGACTGTTTTCTTCTGTGTTCCATCAATTTTGTCAAGCAGATAATTTGCTGCTCTTCCCTAAACGCTGCAACAATAAGTAAAAACACGAGCAACTAAAGAATTATACATTATTTCCAGTTCTCTAACGGAGTAACCTAGTCTTTTAAGCTTTAACAAAAGAAAAAGTCCCGAGATTGCTCGCTTTGTTATGCTCTCTATATGGTCTATAAACGTAAGCTTTTCATCAAAAATAACGCCTAAAATTTTTACTTGTTTCACACGACTAATATTATCTAACTCCAGAGGAATAGTACTTGCAAAATTGATAATCAACTCATTTGATTTTGCTTCATTAAAACACAAATTCTTTGCCTTAATGTCTACTCTAAGATGTTCAATAATAGCGCGACCACGGTCTCCCGAGCACTTTAAACCTGCAATTACAGGTGTATAACAGGTATAAACACAGTCAAGGAAAAATTTAAGGCAACTGGTGCTTCTCTTACAATATCATCATTGGATACATTGAATAACATCGGTCCACTACAAGTCCCCTGAGGGACTCCCAAATTGGCTGTAAGTAATAACGAAGAGCGACCATTTAATGTGGTATAGTGCTTCCTGTTACTCAAGAAACTGTCATATAGTGCATATATATTCAGATTAATAGAAGGTCTAATTCTTTGCAGTCCAGCAATAATTTCAGAATGATACACCGTATCAAATGACTTACTCATATCCAAGGTAATCAATCGGACATAATCGTAATTCTGACGGTAATCATAAATATCATTCAAAATCTTTATCAAGGCACAAGACGTTTAACCATTCTTGCGAAATCCAAATTGATTTTTAGTCAAATACCTGTTATAATTGTTGGAGACGTGGTGGTCTATAATCATTCTTTCAAACACCCGTGACAAAATTGGTGTCAGAGAAACAGGCCTCATGTCTTTGAATTCCTTAGTATTTGGGCATTTGGCAATAGGTCTAACATTAGCAGTTTTCCAATTACTAGGAAACAAACAATTATCCAGACAAATATTAAAAATATGAGCAACCGGCTCAGCTAAAACATGTGCGTTGTTTTGAAGAATCCAGTATGGCACACCATCCGGCCCAGTAGATGTTTTCCGAATCCTTTTCAAATATAAGTACGCAGAATAATCACAAAAACTCGGTTTATCTGTCACTTCATCAACATAGGTGAACAAAAGGGTACCTTATTAGCCGTACTCATACTATTATAATATTGATTTAATCCATTAACGGTGAAATTATTATTATCAGCTTCAGACTGGCGTTTTTTCTTGCATTTAACTTGGTTGACTTGTGACCACCAAGCTTTTGTACCATTTTATACTGATTTTTAGCATTATCATTGAGGTGCTTTGGTATATCAGCCGCAACTTGCTTGGCTTCATTAAATCTACGTTTGCGATTCAGATTATTTTTCTTTTTTATAAGCAATTTAATTAAAGGGGTAACATATTGAGGGTCCCGATGTTGCATTGTTACTCTCCTAATTGTAAACACCAGTTAGGTACTAAGTGAGAGTTTTCACAGCTATGTCGGCATTATCACTCAATAAAAATTCATCAACAGAAGTGCTTTGTAAGGCTTCGTTAGCGCGCCGTTTGTATTTTTCCCGTTTATCACGAAACAATACAACTCGTTTGTCATGAGTACCCAAAATCTTTGTGGCCAATAAAGCAGTATGGTCTGTTTGGAACGTCGTGGTGAAGTTGTATGTATCATCAAAAAAATTAGCGTCTGAGGCCAGAATAATCAAGAATACTGGAGTTAAGTGTAGGTTCTCTATTCAAAATGTATAAACCGTTAAATATAGTAATGAGTGAAATGTCAAAGTCATTAAAATCATTTCTATGGTACATGCATCTAGTTTCAATAAGTCTTTCTATTTTTGCAATAAACACATTGCATCAGCAGACTTCGGAGTTTTTCAGACCAGAACTTTTTATTACCATCTAGACGGGCTCCCAAAATAGCAAATTCGACCGTGTGTTCTAAGGAAATTCCATGAAGGGAAAACCAAATTACTTTAAATGAAGAAAGATTGTGTTGATTGGTGGTTTTTTTAACACAATAATTTTGCCCTAAATATGCATCATCAATAACATATTGAAATTTGAGGGTGTGATAAATGCATTTGGTGTTCGTTAATGCTAAGACAATGACGAAATGCTTGCTGTTGTCAAATCCTCAATAATTATTATTTATAATTTACAAATGTTTTCACAATAAAATTCCTAAGCCATATGTAAAGGTATAAGGAATTTGTCCAAGTATATATTAAAATTACCTCATAGAAAAAGCATGATTCAGGAATTTCAGAAAGAAGAACCATTTTTCAAAAAAAAAATTTCTTAATAAATCCCAAATGCATAGAAGTCAATCGAAAGTATAATGTCACCATAAAATTCTGAAAAGTAATTCCATGTACACAAACATTCAGCATTTCTTGCATTTACAGTTCAAGCTTCTTATTATGATGCGTGCTTTACGTTTACCAAAATCTTATCTATCCCGCCCAATTTAGCCTAGTTGGAGTGGTCGGCCAGTCCCATGAAACTTCCTGGTCGCATTTGGCCTCACAACATAATATAATGACGATATGTTTTAATCAAAAATGGGAAAACTACTAGGAATGTTGTTAAGTCCGTGGACCCAAATTCTTAATTAATGGTCCCAGACCTACTGAAGTATTAGTCCCATGTCCCTTACCCTATGACTGGAACGTCTAAATGATACGAAATATAGTGACCCTGTAAACTCCTAGTATAACTACCTGAACACAGGTTGCGACAAACTCATTTCATACACGATTCTGCAATTCTATTTTAATTTCATTCCTTATAGTAAGATATTCCACTCTAAGTAGGCAAATTTTTGTTGATAACCAGTGTAACAGCCACCTTCATCCGCTTGTTTCAATGTTGAAATTCGTCGTGCAACATCCTGGAAAAAAACCTGTTTACAAAATTTAGAAAATTGTTCATCATCATTCCAAATAGTAACAGAAATTCAATTTACAATTGAGTGATTACCAACTTCTGTTAGTTTTCTGCAAATGTTCGCGATGCACTTCACATCTGAACTGTAAGATGGTCAATCCCAAAAAAATTTTTGTTTAGAAAAAAATCTCAACCAGTATATCCTGATCAAACTGTATTAAACATGGGCTTCTCGACTTTTTAACCCTAAAATGCCAGGGGATTTTCCAAAATTTTTTATGTTCTTATAAATTTTTTTAAACGTTTATAATACAAAAACTATTAACACTATGCTCAATCTAAAAACACCACGTGAGAGAGGAGAGTCTTCGTTATCAATTTGCGCACCGCACTCCTCAATGGGTTTCAGATATGTTTGTTCAGATCAAGAAACAATCAAAATCTTTGCAAAAATACATGAACTTGAAGAATAGAGGGAATGGATATCTTTTTAAAAAATTTTAAATTTTCAAAGAAAATCAAAGTAAATTGCGAAAATATTAATATTTAACAAATATATACAAATGGTTAATGTCTAATATACGAGGGTGAAATTGTTGATATTATGTAAGCATAGGTATGTTGTCCGAAAAATTTAGTTCCTGTCCCGTCCTCCTGCCTCCTGCGCTACAAGATATGGTACCGGGACCAGGTACGATTCTCACACAATTCTATATGTAGACCCTATATACACTATTAAACAAAAATAATTATTTCGAATGCATGTGTTCAGCTTGCTTGCCACTTTGCTTAAACGACTTTCACGGAAAAATTCTTTTATGTTGCATGAAATTTTGCATAATTGTGCTGAGAAAAGGAACATCAGCATTTGAATTGTTTCGACGTACTACTTTGTAAAAGTTGCCACAGCGGAGGTGGCTGTGATGGGCAGAAAAATGTAGAAAACTACAGCTGAAAACGAGCAGAAAAAATTTCATTGTAAATGCAAAGTTTAAATTTTGTTCTTTTGCTTGCTTTGCATTCAGTTATTTTCCGCTAGAAAAAATTTGTTTAAGAATGATCATCAATAAGCAGACTGAAATTAAGCTTGACTGTACTGACCGGACCTCCAAATTTGACTCGTGACCATCTCTGATCTAAAAATATGTGATTTTTTCAGAAAAAATTTTCCTTTAGTGACGTCAGCAGTGACTTTTATCCCTGAAATTTCAAAATATTTTGTCATTTATATTTTGCAAATTTAGCTTCCAATTGCTGGAAATCATTCAAAATTGAAAAATAGTTATATTTGGGATTCCCCTATTACTGCAATTTTGAGGGAAAACTTTATTTCTTTTATGGGGGATCTGTAATTCACCAGATTTAAAACATTTTGTTTGGAAATTGCAAAACTACACCACAATAGGTTGTTCTACCGCAACTTTTCTGAAAATACAAAATATCGACAACCCTAATAACCATATAGTAGATATCGTAAGTCTAATGTGCCAAAGGTAGTCCGTTGCACCCACCAGATGCCCGTCTTTGAAACTGGAAATGCGAACGCAGCAAACAATAATTTCCTGCCTTCAAAACGCTAGTCTAATAGAAACTAGGTGTATCACACTACACCAGCGCCTCTAAGAACATTCAATTCTGCAGGTTATCTCAATATATTGTGAGGAAATCTGTTTTGCTCGATGCTCTATTTTTTCTGTGATTCCAAAATCATGTTATGCAGTCTAAAAAAAACAAAAGAACATTTTTGCCTTGAACTTTAACAATTTATTAAAAAGCAGATTAAAACACTTTTAAGAATATTTAACTTCAAGTAAATTTTACTGTACTATTCACCACAGAGTCTTATTCATGTTACTACCTAACCTAACTATAATGCTTCAAACAACAAATTATTCTTGTAGTACTAGAGATCAATTCCCATATTAGTTTACTACAAAGTATTTCTCAAACCATTCAATTCGTTAATGCAAAATCAGTTATCTTGTCACATTGATAATAAAACTGTTTTCAGTATTTTAATCAAACTAACCAAACTATTCTAGCAAGAAAACCAGCTGAATGAAGCTTATATTTGAAAAGCTTCCATATCTAAAATTATAATCAACTTAGTATAATAAAGCATACAACAAATTGCAAATATCAAAATTAGAAATTTTGTAAGCAGTTTTTCAAAGAAAAACTATGTGATTTTCTCTAACTGCATTAGTTTCATAAGGAAGGAAACAGATTTCTTAATTTCATTAAATTTCCAACTGTTTAACTCTGTTGTAACCCTAGTCCCTGTAATTTTTTAAAATCAATTTATGAAGAATGACTTAAAAAAATTCAGGAAAGCATAATATAATAAAAGTTTATGAGAAAAATTATTAATTAAAAACAACTACTTAAGTGTTTTATAAAATGCAAAATATGAGAATATATCCATACTACAATATCTTCAATAAATTCACAATGTAAATTGAAACTGGTTCTTGTACACCCTAGGAATATATTAAATATCTCGAAATTAACTTACTTTCTTCATAAAGCAAAAAGTCTGCGTGGCTTGCAACCAAAATGAAAAAACAATAACTCCCTGGGTCTTTTTGACTTTTTACAAAATCAGCTCTAAGTAACCAACGAAAATAATGGAATTCAAGACAACAGAGCCTCTTGCTCTCCTTGTCTGGGCACTTGCTACGAACCAACTCTAAGGACCAGCCCAAACCAGGTGGTCATGACTGGCCGAGCTTATTGCTCTCTTCTTAGCTCTGGACAACGACTGCTTGAGGTCTTTCGTTTTATAGCCAACTTGTGACCGCCCACAAAATTTGCTTTGGGTTACGAGTGAGCCCCAGCCCACACCTGAAGAAAATAGAATTCATGCAATGGATCAACATTTCTTTTCCTCGGCTTCAGAAAAAAGATTTACGGCCGTCTATTTTTCGCAATGGTGTCAGAGAGTGGGAAGCAGAATCACAAAGAAGATATTGTCAAAATTCAAATGCTGACTTCTTGCAATTTGAGCAAACTATCCAATATTTCAACACTGCATTGCTTCTATTCGTACCCTCAACCACTGGATTAATCATATATCGTTAAAAAATTTTCATTTTTGTGTGATTTTTCATTTTGAAGTATAGATTCTCCAGATTTAATTTCTGTATAATTAGTGAATTAGATAAACTATATTCCAGCTCGATATCCATAAAAAACTGCATAATGCGAAGTAAAGAAATATAAAGTGTTAAAATAAACAATTGCAGAAAGTAAAATCTAGCACATTTGAAACATAAACTGTTGTAGATTGCATAGAAAATTTTAAATTGCATAATTTGTTCTAATTTAACTACTGGCTAAATGACACGCAGAAACATTTATTTGCAGTTTTCGCTGAAAAAGGAAATATTTACATGATTTTGGCCGGGAAATGACCGTTAATTTTACCCCCTTCTATGAACATGGACACATGTAATTATCGGCCACAGCTGTCCAATATGTAATCATTGATGAGGTGCAGTATAAATTCTAAACATAGCAATATTTAACAAATCATTGGTTTATAAATTATGCAAACACCCTATATCCGTTATATTCGAACGACTTTCTTCAAGTGAACTTCATTGAGTAAATATTTAGTTGAAATTTTTTTAGCACTATGCTAATGAAGGGATTTTTAGCAAATATTCAGTTAGCAAATAAACATAGTTTTGAAAGAATAGTGAGAAATTGCATAATACTGTAAGCTATTCATATACATTTTTAAAGCAATACTTGTAAATCAGCATTCTTTTTTTGATAGCTAATACTAAAAATGAAATATCTTGTTGTTGTGAATTTCACTTAAAAGATATAATCTCAAAATTATTAAAAAGAAAATACAATTTGAGATTTTTATGCAACTTCTTATGTTATTTATATATAGCTAACTAAAATGTATTCTTAGAATGATTACTTTTGAAGAATACAAAATTTTTTATTTCTTTGTTACTTTGCCAAACTAACATTGCTTAAATGCACGATTTTTGGAAAATTTCAAAAAAATTATATTTTTTTAGAAAATTCTTCGTGGCATATATAAGCAGTTGCTCTGGCTATAGAAACATTAACATATTCGAATTTATTACAAAAGAAATTTTTTTCTTCTCTTCGTAGAAATGATACCATCTAATACAGTTACATGTAGTTTTAAAAACCAAATCTTAGACAAAAACTCCATCACTTTAATTAGCTGTTTGCACTAAAGTTCAAAAATATCCTTTAAAATATGTTAGAATTTCTTTAAAAAAATTGAAAAGTGCAATCTACAGTATATTGAAAGATTTTATTCAGTTTAATATCGGACTCCAACAGAATTTTAAGATAATGTTGAGCTAAACTAGCATACGTATGTTTGAAGTCTATGGCATTGATATGGTTTGTTTGAAAATTGTGATATTCATATTGTTAATGCATTTTTCTAAGATAATAATTTTATACAATAACCCGATTTTGTTTTCATTAAATTTAACCTTCAACCTTGTAGATATTTCCAGATAAATCCATAGGTGGTGAAATAGTGGCATTAGCAGTAATTGCAGCCACTCATAGCCACCAGTAACCAGTAGGACATTTTTTAACAACAAACTAAAAACAACTTTTCTAGTTATTTCTTTCGTAGTGGTTCCCAAATTTAATACAATTGATTATTGGACTTCTGGTTTAAGTGGATTATCTATAAAATAACAAAGAAGTACTTACTGAACTAATACTTTCTGGACAGTTTCATGTTTCAATTTTCAATTCACATAATATATTAAAGTAATGCTTTTCAGCGAACTGGTCTTAGCATAAACTACAATATTTGAATTATTTATTAATAAGTGTATTTTAAGAAACGTCTTTGATGCAATTGGGTGGCCCACTAACATCCCACTAATGCATCATCCATGTGCTGCAATAGACCACTGGTGGTCAGACACTGGAAATAAATAATTTTATTGAAATAATTTCAATAAATAATATTGAAATAATTTATTTTACCAACAGAAAATAAAAATAATATATATTTGGGAAAAAATAATTTCAAAATAATTGTGCTTTTCTGTCACTGGATATATGGTTTTTGCCTGCCTGGGAATTTGGCATTTTTATCGCTGAGGCACAATTTATTTGTTTACAGACAAGGCTCGTTGCTAGCTCTCACGTTATTCAGTGCATTAGCGGTCAACCTGCGGCGGCTGTGCAAACTGCATCATCGGCACTCCAAAAAATTAATTCTTTCACACTTAAATTACAGGAAGAAAATATTAACCTTGGGGATGTGCGCATACTCTTCGATTCTTTGATAGAAGAATTTCCACTATTCCGAAATTATCTCGAAAAGAACTCGACTATCGTTCATTCACCACTACTGGAGAATGCTATCAGCAATTCTATATTAGGTGAAAATTTGGCTCAAGATCAAACCGATATTCTGGCGTCTGTTTTTGGAGAAAATGAAATTTCTGTTGTTCCTGATCACCCAAACTCACTTAACTTTGCTGAAGTTGCTTTGAAAAAAAGAAAGTCTCCGCTTCCATGTCATTTAAGTTGGGTGCCGCCAACTTCCAACCTGGTCGAGCGTCTGTTCAGTTCAGCTAAGCAAGTCATGAGCCCACATCGCAAAAACATGACACCCATGCATTTGGAAATCGTCATGTTCTTGAAGGTTAACAGGCGATTTTGGGATTCCTCAGTGCTGGATTTGGTTATCAATAAAGAAACTGCTGAGTAACTGTTGAAAATCATTGAATAATGTTTTTATCTTGTGTGCTGTAATTTTGAAAATAATTGCAAAAAAA
>CABFPE010000313.1:753016-763490 GCA_900660155.1 Hofstenia miamia
TATATATATATATATATATATATATATATACATATATATATTGTATAATCGGGACCATTACGTCAAAGAATTCCCACAGACTTCATCTCGCCGCCGCTAATAGTCGTCTTTCTATCGTTTGTGCTAATTTTGATGGCAGCTTTGTTGTCTCACTTCGGCATTAATTGCCGACGGCTTTTTTGAAAAGTGCAAGCAGAATTGTGTATCAATGCTAAACGGAATTACTTAAAATCTTTCCATGAAGTCTAAATTTTTGTAAGGTGTTGTCATTTATTCAAAGTTAGATAATTAATGTTTCAGAATTACAAAGCTTGGGAATAAATATAATTTTTGTGCGTTTTAGATACATGTAATTATGAGCAGAAAGAGGTCAATGGGCAAGACACAAGACTTACTATCATACTTCAAGAAAGCGCCGCATGTTGTTCCTGTTTCCCCTAGAACTCCACAAGCCATACCTTATGCACAAGGTCAACCAAGCAAAGAGACATGTGCATGTGCACATACTCCTTCACAATCACCCATCCAAGGTTTTGGACAGAGAAACAAGCCAATTGCTTTCTATCTACGTACACGTGGATTTTTGCACTATCAGGTAGAAACTTTAGCCATTTTTCTAGCTTCTAGTGGTGCCTCTGGGGATGGACAAGTGCAGAGTAAATCATAGGGATCCATAAAGTGTAGAATCTTGTCCTTATTATATCAGCTCAGTGCTTGTGACCATCATTACTAGACTCGATTTTAGGTAGCCTAGGCTGTGCATCTTGCCGTGATGCAAAATATATACGACCGTTTGTAGAAAGGGTGTTCACGTTGCACATGAGTGTATAAACGTATCCATCACTTCTGGTAATGCGGATACTTTGCATAAGAATGCATGGAATATATGGGAAAATGAAAAGCAAATTGCTCCACAATCCAGCAAGCATTTCCTTTGAAGAAAGGTAGTAATACAAAGTGTGTTGCTTCACAATGCAGAAAGATTTTGTGACGGAATAAAATGCAGACGAATTTAGAGCAATTGCAAAAAAAAATTTTTTTTACCATGATTAAGATAGTATGTGAAATCAATTTTCGTACGCCATCGCGCGACAGAAATATTTGGTAGCAAGAAATATTTCGTGTAATGGAAATACGAAATAGGATGTATATCAAACATGTAGATGTCGGCCTAACAAAACAATGAAAAACAATAGTGTCATTCATGGAACACTTTAAGCCAAATTCAATTGGGTGTCAAACTCTGACACACATAGTCTTGGCATGTTTGACATTTCCAACAAGTAAAACCTTTACATTTCCAGATATTGCAGCATTTACTTTTTGGTTGTTATGAAAACTTCTTTGCAATGTCATCATGCAGATTTAAATATATTCTTGTTTTTTTCATTAAGATTTTAATACATCATGTAGCAGGAATTCTTTCAGCATAAGCTTTTAGCAGGCACTTGTATTTCATTAGAGAAATCTTGCTGGATGTCTTGGTGTTTTCCCATTAAGAAGCTGTTTGACGAGTTGTAGCTTAAACTCATCTAATGACATAGAATTTTATCTTTGTAATCAATATGCAAAGCAAATATCATTGGCAACATATGAAATGTATTTGATACAAGGCAATCATCATATCTGAGAGAACAGCAGCTTTCATAAAAGAATGGTATAATCTAACAATGCAGGGCTTGTGAAAATGCCGAAAATTTTCTATAGAAGCAACACCAAAGAAATTTGATGAAACTAATACCAATTTCATGCCCAATCACGAAAAAATTACTGTGCCAAATCATTTTTACTTGTAAAGCAAAATTTTGCATCTCTAACACCACTCGTACACTGCCATTAAGATAAGTTAATTTCTAAGTTAAGGTTTAGCTAATCCCATAACACAGTGTTGTTAAGGTAACCTTAAGCTAAGCCTTAATGACAGTGTGCAATGGCATTTTTTAAGTTATAGCTATCCCCAATGCAAAACTCAACGTTTTTTCTATAATTAAGTTAAGGTTACCCTAACAGCAGTGTGCGAAAGTTATGTTAATTTAAGGTTTTGACCAGTGGTGTAGCTAGACAAAGATTTGGGGGATATTTGATGAGTTTGAGGGAACTACAAAGTGTTTGTTTAAGACACCACTACCTGATGAATAAGGGCTTAAAAAGTCGTTTTTTCAAAAATTTGTTCAATTTTAAAACAGATTGATGAGAAATGCTATCTTTTATCTTTGTTTGATGATGAGTCACGTTATAATTAGAGCAGTGCACCTTTCTAAAAACAAATGTCATTGTATGTTTTGATTGTTTATTGATTGTATTGATATGGAAGCAACAATTGAGCGTTTAAATTTTTAAATTGCAACAGAAGTGAGGAATAGAGTTACATCAGTAAAGATGCATGAAAAGTTGGCAGCAGCCTGGGGCAACAATAATATTTGCAGTTTTCGGCAGATTCAGCAAATATCTAAAAAAATTTAAAAAATGAACGCGTTTCTTGAAAAAGGAGAAGGAGCTCTGATAGGTTAAGAACTTCAAGAAGTCTACAGATGTTGAATAAGCCACCAACATTGTTGTTGAAGAGGATCCCACTGTTTCTTTATCCTACTTAAGTGCTACTTTAGATGTACATGAAAGCACAGTTCAAAGAATTCTTGCTGTGGATCTGAAAAAGAAAGTGTCTGCGCAAAATGGATTCATTGCAAGGTGACTGAGGCTCACAGGAAACAACGGGTCAGTGGAGCTACAACAATACTGGACACAATCAATGGTAATGTGCTTGTGATCAATGAAAACTGACCAAACGCCAAATCTTATCCTACCAAAGAAAATTTCCGAGCATGGGTGAATTCCACTGGTGATGATCTTCCAACAACACCCAAGCTAAGGATCTAAGGATCCCCTGTAGCTAACCGCTGATGGAGCACTATTGGCTAACTAGTGGTCCACTGGTGGATCAATTTTTAAAAATTAATTTTTTTCAATAATTTAGAATAATTTTAGCACAATTTTAAGTATTCATATAGACATTAATTTCAAGGTCCGGATATAATAATGAAATAATTAATTTGAAATTTCATTCTGCATAAATATTTTATAATTTTGCTAGCAGAAAATTGTAAAAAAGCTCTTCACAATGAATTTTATATATTTATAAGATCTTGCAAACATTAGCTCATATATTATTTATTATTAAAAGTAAATCAGAGGGCACTTCTCCACAAGTGATCCACTTGTGGGGACTGGTGGCTGCCCATGCCACTCATTCGCCACCGTGGATCACTGGTGGTGTTACATGGGATGTCAACCAGGAAATTTAATGTTATTGTAGCAGTGAATTTCAAATCAGACTGTTTCTTTGAAGTGCTACAACCATTACAAGAAATTTAAACAGTGCCATGTGACGTCAGCAAATAACTAGTGAAAGTGCGGCGTAGATTATGCACTATGCCTAACTGTAAGTGAAAGAGGTTTTTAACAAATTTATATATCTTAAAATTAATAGATTATCTAGCTCATCATCAATTGTTTAAACGCTATTGGTTTACTATGCAATGCAAAAAAAAATTGTTTGTAGCCATAGTTGTTCACCCGTCAAAATTTTGCAAAAAATTTTATCCCATATGTCAATTTATAAAGGGAAAAATGAAGTAGATGCAATTGAATATAATTTCATGAAAATGTCAACACGCGAATGTTCAAATACATCATCAATTCTAATTGGTTAATGCTAATACTATAAAATAATGCAAAGATCATATCTATATCATTTGAATTTCTCACGTCAATTTTNTTCACTGAATTGCTTATTGTACATTTGAATTGTAATATTAGTAAATTGCTAAATTGCAAGTCTGAGTCCGATTTAGGTTATCTCAGACATTGTAGTGAATTGTGGTTATTTTTGTTAGATTTGCTAGGTAACATTTATCCAAACATAAAAACCTACACAACTAAGTCTTACGAAAACTCATTTTTACTACAGAATTGCTTTTTAAGAAAGAAAACAATATTCATTTCAAGTATGTTTTATTATCATGTAATTGATTGCGTCATTTTGTTTTGCGGTTAGAGGGCTACAACAATTTGTGCTAGAATTTCTTGTAATGCTAGAGAAATAGTAAACAGTGAGTGGTATATTTTATTCCTGCATTACATTTTATCCGTGTTGTCACCAAGCAACCACCGCCATCACCATCATGCATAGCAATGCACGGTTATATGATTCAAAGCTGACAACCGATTTTCTGCTTTGCCAAGAACATTGGTAGAGTTGTCCAACCTCCGTATTCACCAGATATGAATTTTTGTGATCGCAATGTTTTTTAGAATATGGAGGTACATAGATTAAACATTTAATTCAATGATCAACAATCTGTTGTGAATTTCCTGGATCGCTAACTTCATCATTTCAATCGGTTCAAATTTTTAACAGGGAGCTCAGTCAGCTTCATAATGATCCTCAAAAAATCATTATTACACATGGTGAATACCTAGTTTGAATTTTGTACAATTGTAAATATGTGTACTTATTTTTGTAAAAGATAAAACTTCTTATAAACCTGTTTCAAAATTGAAAAAAATAAAGTTTTGAAAAAATAACATTTTTTAAACCCCTGTAGAAACTTTTTAGCTCAAAAACTCACAAAGGTTGATATAATTTTCTACAAATTTTACTATATTTTGAACAAAAGGTTCAACTTTGGAGTCCAAGTTTTTTAAATTTGGGAGGGGCGATGGCCCATTTCGCCCACTTTGCCTACGCCTATGTTTTTGATGACTGATTTTGACAATATTAAATTGAATTTGTATATGCATTGCATCAGTTTGCATAAAGAAATAGTGGAAATTAATTATGATTTCAACAATAGAATGGCTTCAATAACAATGGGTATGAGGAAAACATTGATTTCATTAGATAAAGTTATGGTACACATACTTTTTTTAACAAATGCTGTATATTTAATACTATATAATAATTACAAAATAACTATTTTCAAGAATGCATAAGTCATATAAATGATTTAAACAGCCTCTGTATACACAGAATAATTTGAGATAAATTTCCTGTACAAAATTTGAATTAATTACTACTCATTAAACTATTGAACGTTTATATCCATCTTATAGCTGTATAATACGTTGTAAGAGGTCTTAAGGTACTTCTCTTAAACGTCTTATAAAACACCATTTCGATGCGTGATTGAATGACATCTGGTGTCCATAAAATGATGTTGCAAAACGTTTTCTAAATACTTTCTAAACATTACATAACAATTTCTAAACCATTGCTGAATGCCTTCTAGTGTCAAACAATGACATTGTAAAACGTCTTCTAAACATCTTCTAGGCATCAGTAATTGCCCCACTAGCAACCATTCAAAGTAATCTAGGCTCGATGTGCCTTGATGACTGAATGCGTTAAAACTATGCAAATGTGCAGGAGTATTCTTTCTTTGTTTAGCTTGCATTTGCTTATTATTGAACATATATTAATAACATTTTTTGCTAAATGTCTGGATAGCCAAATTTAAAAGAACCACTATTGCTTTATATCCGAATGGTCAATTGAATGAGAGTAATCCCCTGAGTATAATCAATTGTATAGTAAATTGGTTCTTGGTAATTACATTCATTCTAAAATTTAACATTTAGCTTAGATTAAATGTAGGGAATGATATTACTTACAAACAGGTTGCACATTGATTCAATGATATCTAAGCTGTATAAAGGTTCTAAATAAGGTTATATTCTAAGTTAATTTTCTTGTTTATTTTACATACATTTTCATACTAACAATAATAAGTTTTCAAAACTTAGAACTTGTGTTCCCAAATGAAAAAACAATTGCATGCATAAAAGAAGCAGATATTTTAAAAAACTTTTAGTTTCATGATTTTGCATTGAAAATTTGTAAGTCACAACGTTTAATAAAAAAGGCTCCACAAGTTTTTGATTAATAACCAGAAAATATTATTATGAAAGAGGAAATCCTTCCCTTAAGTTCAATATGGTTGAGCAGTCTATGTAAAATGCATATGTACTAAGGACAAAAGTCTATTCCAATCTTGGAATCTTGGAATCGTTCAATTTTAATCCAATTGAATTCCAAATTAAAGGATTTATGAAAGAGTCTATAGAGATATGTATTGATCTAAATTAAACCCTATTCAGTTATCAGATAGATCCATCTTGCCATTTTCTTGTATCAAGATTCTAACTTTGTTCAGATTTGGCGGACATTTTTTAAACTTTCTGATTGATATTGTTTGAGACTGGCACAAAAACTAATTTCAAAGCCCAATTGCATGATGAATTTATGTTCTATGCAACTACAATAAAAATGAATGACAAAATTAACCACAATTATACGTAATTGTTATTAAAGCAAATTATATAATTGCAGCAATAATGACTAATGTGGAAGCTATAAACCGGATGCTTAACATCATTTGCGTGGTTAGCATAATAATTAATGATAGAGAATTTTTTGGCATTGTTTGAATAACGCGAGTACATAACAAATGCTTCAACAATTAGCAGTGTGCAGGAAGCAGCAGTCTACGTTAGAGGCGCAATAACTATCTACTCACATTGACCCTTCTCAATTAATTATACTCATTAATGAGCAGTCAGTCCTGTTTATTTAGAGCATCCTTAGTAGTAGCGATATATATTGGTGAAATTCGTAGTTCTTGGGGAAAGCAAAAAGAACCTGGCAGTAGTATTATGGATGCCTAAAAAGATTTTGCTTGAACTGACTTACCTTCATGTATTCACATTGTGATAATGTAAATGTATTTTATGTTTGCCATATACATCTTATTTGATATGAAATATAGTGTATGTTTAATATTAATTTTGTAGTCAGAAATTTTATGCGAATTTTTCCTCAGCCTGGTTCAATGTCTATTCTACAAGAATTAAATTCAATAAATCGGTTTTGATATCTTTTCAGAAATGAAATTTCATAAATCCATGAAAGATCTGTGAATATTCAAAATATCTCAATGAATATCACTTAAGATACGTATTTATATTTATAGAAAAATTCAGTTACTTTTGTCGCGGTCGTCAGGTAACCAGATTTTTAGTAAATGGCACATAATATTTAGAAGTTACCTAATTCTTAATGCAGAAATATTAAATCGCTAGTTGTAATTTCTATCTATTAAAATTGAGTTTATAGAACCTATTAAAGATAAGATTCTCAGAATAAATCTTGCTGTTATTATCACTTAAGTAAATCCGAATTTTACGATTTTGTAATTAATAGAAAATTTTGCAATCTGAATTTAATATTTAGGCATAGTTTTGAACAAGTGCAGAAGCAGAAAATTTTTAGAGAGACCCAATGTAAAATGAAGTGCTTATTTCATAATTAAATACTAAAGAATTTTCTTATCTGACAGAGGTTCGAGCTGGCAATTTGTAACCTGGTGACTATATATATATATATATATATATATAGTAATAATAATCACTAAGGGTTCTGCCATGGATACCTCATGTAAAGACTGTGATCATAGTTTAATTTCTTTGTTTGACATACAACATGAAGTGGCTTACACGAAGATCACAACGGTGCGAAACAAGGTTGTTAAGCCATCAATATACAAAAACGGTGCATCCCATGGTGGTGTCATAATATATTTCTTGAGTCATCAATAAAGTTTCCGGATTTTGACCTAACCTTCGGGAAATCTTCGGGAAATTTTGACTTAACGATTTTTGCCATACTGAGAAATAAAAACAGATTCGTGCAACGAAATTAATTAGGTTTCGGATTTACAATTATTGTAATGAAACTTAATGTAGCTCCTGACATTTCCTGGCAGGAAATTTCGATCTTTACACAACAACTTAGCGAGCAGAGAAAAACTGCGTTCAACTGCGGCACTTGTAGGGTTACATGATTGTAGAGCCGCATACTGATACGGCGTTATCCCTTCCACTGTCTGGTTTATTATTTCGGTAATTTCGTTTTTTCGCATTCGGGAAACCAAGTATTCTTGAAAATTAAACGACGTGAGGTCCTCATAGGCCCGTTTCATAGAATAATTCCCGCCTTCAATTTGGTCGAATAAAGCTAACAGGGGTTGATAGCAGCGAACGATCTGTGCAAGTTGCATCTCACAAGCGATGTTGGACACCACTTCTTTTGCATGTTTGACTATTGCGCCGTCGTCTTCGAAAGTAAAAACTATTCGTTTTACGTTCGGCAATTTCTTCGCATAATATTCTATTGCGGCGCTAAGCCAGGTCCCACAGCGCGTTATAACGGGACTCGGAGGTGTTCCTATGCCATGCAACATATGGCGACGGGTAGCATTTTTCACAGTGACCGCCTTCACTGCTCCAATCAAGTGGTCCACTTCCTTGAAGTTCGACCTTATTTTTCAGCGCCATTGTGCAACAAATGTGCAAGGCAAGTAACATGAAACAATTTGCCATAGAGCTGTTTGAGCGTTCTGCCTGCTGCAACCATGTACGCCGCCGCGTCTGAACTTAGTAGAAGGAATCGTTCCCGTGGGATGCCCAATTTTCGTATCACATCGTCAACAGCCTAAACATTTTTTGTCAAAAAAAAATTTTTTTCGGAATTTTTAAAAATTGTCCAAAATTTTTTTTCGAAATTGCTACTCACCTGCACAACAATACTCTGGTTTGGTGCTGTTGATAATGGCAAATATTCCACCAAATAATTAACGTCAGACTCTTCAATTGCCCCAGGAATAATGTTTAAATACTTTGCTTGGTTGACCTCGGCTTCATCCACTATCAAAAAATGTCCTTTCCGTCCAAGAGAGACTTCACACGCAAGTCTTCCTCATTGGCAATCCGCTCAACTTTGTCACGGCAACTCGATTCACTTGGTAAGGGGTGACCGATTTCTCGAAAAAGTTGTTTAAAGGCGGATTTCGCAGTTTTTTAAGAGGTATGTTGGCAGATAACAAAACACGCACAACTTTTTCTCCCCAGTCAGCTGGTTGTGCAAAATAATTCTGGACTGCGGTTGTGTAATACGCCTGTGTTTCGCGGCTGCGCGGTGAGTTTCCACGAAAAACTTCTTATCATGTCGAACAATTTCCGTACAACGGACACAAAAGAGTTGTCTATTCTCCGTACACACGAACTCGCCGGGAAAATATTGAATTATCGCGGTAATTTTGCCAATATCAGACTGTTTTACTTTCGGCATA
Organism: Hofstenia miamia; assembly: GCA_900660155.1. Lineage (NCBI taxonomy): Eukaryota > Metazoa > Xenacoelomorpha > Acoela > Hofsteniidae > Hofstenia > Hofstenia miamia. The sequence goes on from CABFPE010000313.1 coordinate 762,202, forward strand.
GCGTCTGAAAATGCACAGTTAACTAGAAAAATATAAGTAATAGCAGACAGAACGAACACGCACTGAATAAGTGTTAGCGTCTGCAATTCAACCAATCACAGTTAAGATAGCTAAAGCGAACAGCAAACAGGATGAGAAAATGAAAAATTTGACCATATTGACCTAACCGGGAGGCCATTGACCTTATTGACTCACCGCCTGGATTTTGAACGTATTCTGACCGTATTGACTTTCTGGTCCCCCTAGTCATCAAACTGTAAAGTACACTTAATAGTCAATACAATGCTTATTTACTAGACAGGACAATAATGTTTCTCGAATCGGAATTTGATTCTATGTTTCCGCATGATTCTTAACTGTAAATTATCATGAGAACATTTTTAGCGCATCTTACATGTAAGTAACTTGCAATTTTTCTACTAAGCCTTACATTAAACGATTTTGTAAGGTATTCAACAGAATAATCGATTTCCAATTATTGCAATAATCTGTGGTATAATGAGTGGAACGCTCCTTCCGCCTCCACCTTCTCCTTTGAATGGCATCGGTATATAACCAAAAAATTTTAAAAATTTCAATATTTGCACAACGATCTTATAGTATTGAAAAATATATATTGGAAAATTTCAATAACAGCAAGAAAAGTAATTGGACTCCGAGGTAAATGTCTTTTTCATTTCCATATGAGAAAAATGGTTTTTCTACAGTACATGTAATTTTCTCGCAGTTGTACTTGTAATTATCAGTGCCAGATTTAAACAAAAAGTCTACCATATAATGAGAAATTAAAAAATAACAAACTGAAGGGGCTCGTCAAATATTGCCCTGTTTATATTGAATGATAGAATAGATGATTCACTTTAGGCAATGTTTAGCCCCCCTGTTAGTCAATACGATTTCACATCAAAAACCACAAACCCTAGAAAAATTGCAAATAGCGATAACCATTTACATGTCAAATATGACAAAGCTTTTTACAAAAAATATTCAAATTCAATACCAGTTCTTTTCTCTAAATGTATAATACATTATTTCTAATGTAAAAGACAAATACATTGTATTTATTATTGAACTCCTTTATCAAATTATTGGTTTTTTTCAACATTTGTCACTGAACAGCATGAAACCCAATGAAGAGACAGATTTATCAATTAAAGATAATCTCAACCTCATTTTATATTGAAGTAGATAAAAATTAAATTTATTACGCCAAGAGAACATGAACAATTTCTAACAAAACTTACATAAAAGCATGCATTTATATATATATATATATATATATATATATA
>CABFPE010000313.1:763577-779681 GCA_900660155.1 Hofstenia miamia
TATATATATATATATATATATATATATATATGGTGGGTCAAAATTTTCTCACCTCCTTGCAAATTGACGTAATACCGGATTTTCAATTCTTCTGCAATAATTCAACACATCATTTTTCCATTAAATAGTAAAATGAAAGCTATATTAATAAAATCAACATGAAAATAAAAAAATAAAAGTGAAATGATGTTGCAAAAGTAAAATATTCAACATTTTAGTTTTTTAATTATTTGAATAATGACTCTTATTTTTCAAACAGTGTTCAGTTCGTTTAGGAAAAGATTCAATAAGATCTTCTAGATACTCCCCTCTTTTGTAGCATTGCCCAAACATGCTAAATGACCCTCACGCCTTAAATGAGGTGATTAGCTCTGTTGGAATAAAATCTATTTCCGTCCAATTTAAAATAGATTAATCGCTCGGTGGCAATTAAGAGTTGTTTGCAATTGTTATCATTAACAACATTCTGAAGAAATTCGATGTTATCTATTTCACGAATCAAGCAATTGACTTTGTTGCTATTATTGAAATTTGAGAAAATTAAATATCTACCTAACGTGTTGTTAATAATTTTATTTTTCTGGAAAAATGCTTTGCCATTATTATTTTGCTTTTGTAGGAAAAAATATAACATTGAATGTCGAGAGGGTCACATTAGCAGCAGACTTCCCGCAGAGCATCCTGAAGATTTCTTTTTCAATGAAATAGTACCGTTAAATGAGCTGTTGAAAACGAATAACTTGCAGCTCTTGTACAAATATATTAATTAATGAACGCTTCCTACATGAAATTGATCTGTTTCCTTCCCAAGTTTGGTTTTTCCAGAATAACATGTTTAGCTGCATCAAATTGCAATGGAAAATATCTGTTGAAAAATATTGCTTCTTACCAGGAATTTCGCCATTTCCATAAAATTTCACTTCGTTGTTTTCAATATGTACGTGTACAAATTCATCAATTAAACACTTCATCGATATACTGGCACCATCTTTAATGCTCTTGATTTCCTCACTGGTGCACATCTTGAGAGTGTTCGATTGTAGAAATTTGCAGGTTAATATGATTAACGGTTAAAAAAAGTGTGATGTAATTTTTTTACCCCAAGAACAACTAAAATAGGATTATGAGCTTAAATCAAATTGGAAGAATCTGATATTTTGTGACTTTTCCACATTTTTTAAGTACTTTTTGATTGCACAATATGGGAATCATCTTAACTTTGCTTATCAAGATTCAACAAAAACATCAATAGTCTGAATTTGGGGTAGATTTGTTACCCAGAAAGAAATCAGCTTAAAAATTTTGCTTTACGATTATTGCTAGTTTTTTTATAGTAATATCATGCTTTAAAAACCCTAGTGATATGATTTCATGAAAATTTTATTAATATTAATTTAGCTTGTACCCAAAAAACATCTAAATTGGGAAATTCTCACTTTTTTTATTTTGGTATACGATAATTTTTTGAATATATATTAAATTCAAATTCCTGGAGGCTTATGCTTGATATAGCTTTTTCAAAGATTGTCTTCTTGACATAGCAACCTAAAGATGCCAAAAATCATAGCATAGAATAACTAACAAGAATTTCACAATATAGATGTTTTTTTTTTGGGTACAAACTAAATTAATATTAATAAAATTTTCTTGAAATTATAGCATTAGAGTTGTTCAGGCATGGCATTACTACAACATACTAGCAATCATTCTAAGGCAAGAGTTTTAAGCTGATTTATTTTGAGGTAACAAATCTACCGCAAACTTAGACTATTGATGTTTTTGTTGAATCTTGATAAGCAAAGTTAGGATGATTCCCATATTGTGCAGGCAAAAAGTACTTAAAAATGTGGATAAGTCACAAAATATCAGGTTATTCCTATTTGGTTTGGGTTCAAAATCCTATTCTAATTGTTACTGGGGTAACAAAATTACGCCAAACTTAGTCTAACCGTTAAGATATCTAATATAAACATACTGTGCTTGCGTTCATATAAATATGTCCGTTCTCTTTCACATAAATGCGTGGCAAATTCAGATATCTTAAATGTTATCAAGGACAATGTTAATGATTTTCATAAAAATTCAATAAAAAATTAGTAGTAGTGCAAAGTTTAGGAAAATTGTTATATTCTATATTTCAAGGTAGATATTAGTCACGGTTAAAGCCGAAGTTTTGGAACAGCTCTTTTTCAAAAAAATATTTTTCTATATGTTGGAGACTATTGACGCATTGAAATTACTACTTAGAGGAATGATTTTCAAATTTCTGCAATTTAGGCCGGGTCGTGAGCCCAGTTCTTATGAATGGAAATAATAAATTAGACAATAGCATTGCCACTTACATTGATGATATTTTAATATCTTCAACTACATTTCAGGAACTTTTAGAAAAACTGGAACAAGTTTTAAAAATTTTGAATAAAAGCAGGTTAAAAATTAATGGCAACAAATGTAATTTAGCTAAAATTCCACAGTATTTCTTGGAAAAAAATTGGACACAAAAAGATTACTTTGAAAGACAACACAAATTTGCTGATCAAAATGATAGAATGTCCAAAAAATCACAAAGATGTTCAGATAATACTTGGATTTTTAAGTTACTATCAGAGCTTTATTCCTGATATAGCTAAAAAGACCATAGATATGTCAATAAGTCAAAAAATGAGTTTCAATGGTAATGGAAACATCAAGAAGAATTTGATTTACTTAAAAAAGTATTCAAGAAATTCCCATCCTAAAATTTTCCCAATTACTCTAAAGAATTGATTGTTGATTGCAACTCTAGTACCATAGCTATCAGAGCTTGCCTTAGTCAAAATATCAATGGTAAAGAATTACCTATTCAATTTTTCATTAGAAAATTAAAAAGTTAAGAATTAAATTACAGAAGCACTAAGTTAGAAATGCTTGCATTAATTGAAGCATTAAAGAAATTTTGATATTTCCTAATTGATGAGAAAAACTTTACTGTACACACAGATAACAGTGGGTTATTGTGGTTAAAAAATTGAATAATGTTGCATGTTGGATAGAACAACTAAATGATTTCAATTTCATGATTCAATATCACAAAGGAACTTTACATGCTAATGCTGATCTACTGACAGCTTTACCAAAAAAACATAAAAGATTTGCAAAAAACTTTTGGTGACATAATTAAATTCTCTTTCATTCTGAAAATTTAATTGACATGCTGATCAACAAGGCAAACCTACCTTAATCATTACAATTAAGGAAGAAATTTCAGAAGAAATCGCGGAATTACTATTAGTTGATCCACTTTTAAAACAAGTTATCAATAAAGTTACTATGCCCAGCATGATTTTAGATCCTATAGCTTCCCACCATTACAATAAATACAATATTCAGCTTACATCTCAAGGTTTACTATTCACTAAATCTAGACACATTCACATTGTTATTCCTGAACACTATATATGTGATCTAATATGAAAAATTAATGAAAATGGTAATTTGGGCATTCTGCAAACAGAAAAAACTGTAAATGGACGTTTTATATTAACTAATTTATGAAAAGTGGTTTACAACGTCATTGACAAATGTAAAATTTGTTTACTAACCAATAAAGAACATTCCCAGAACAATGTACAGAACTTTAAAAAGTTATAGCTGAAAAACCTAAAGAAATCTTTCACATTGATATTGAACAATTATCAAAGATGGCAAAAATTTTCAATATGTTGTAGTCATGGTTGATAATTTCACTAAATACTGTAAAATTCTACCTACTGACTTAATTACTGCTAAGAAAATCACTGGTGTAATTGTTTATGAATGGATATTAACCATTAGCCCTATGTCACAAATTATAATCAATCAAGGCATTCCTCTTCGTTCTCCAAATTAATATCATAGTTAGAAATTTTACATGAGCACACCACAGTTTACAATCCACAAGCAAATGGTATGGCTGAAAGAATTAATCACACCCTAATAAAATTAATTAGAGCATTAACATCATGAATAGGAGGTAAACATTTGTGTAAAATTATTTAAAAAGTAGAATTTTACTATAATGCATCTGTTCATACCACAACTGGCATTTTACCATACAAAGCTATGTTTGGTCACAAAGCTGTTGCTCCATTATTGATTCTATTTAAAAATTATTCTACAAACTCTACTGATAAATATGTTCGCAATCTCCTTGATATTTTAACAAATAAAACAATGATCCATAATATGGAAAAGAGTACTATTTGTAAAAATGAAACTTTAACAAGATTTATGGCAAACATCATTCTATCAGGATAAAGATTATGTGTTTATACCTGGAATTACCACAGACAAATATCAAGTTTGGAAATTGGTGCATAAATGGCAAGGCCCTTATGAGATTGTCAAAGTGTTACCGGGATAATAACTATAAATTAAACTCTGGTAAAATTGTTAATTTCCAAATCTTAAACCCACTATTAAGGACATTGAAGATGTTAAATTAGACCATTTTAATGAATTAAAATGTATTGATAATGGTGTAGATAATTTTTATGATGTATCTGATATTGAAAGTGTACAAGAGGAATCTTTTGATGAAACAGTACAATATGATGTAAATGTAACATCTAGAATTTTACCAAAATGTACAACTAGAAATCCTAATCCTAATTATATTTTCCAAGATTGGGAACCAGATATTTAACATTTGTTTAGGTATGAAATGACAACACACACTACTAAAAGCAAGTCAGACTACTTCATCTCTAAACAGTACAATATGATGTAAATGTAACATCTAGAATTTTACCAAAATGTACAACTAGAAATCCTAATCCTAATTATATTTTCCAAGATTGGGAACCAGATATTTAACATTTGTTTAGGTATGAAATGACAACACACACTACTAAAAGCAAGTCAGACTACTTCATCTCTATCCAGGCACCAGGTCAAATGGAAAAAATCCTACCAGTCCTATACATCATCAGATGCAGGCTCTGGGAGCAATGAATTGGACACTTCTCAATTTAACCAGAAGCTTCAAATGGTTTCTGTTTCTACTGAGACTGTGAGGCCCACACTGCACCATAAGCTTCAAATGGTTCATGAAGTAGCAGGGACGAGTATTCAGTCAACCTCATTAGCACCTATTCATCATCAGCTTCAAATGGCTGATGATGCTCAGGGAGAGGGTTTCCTTGCACCAGGAACTGTAAGGGTGGATTCCTCACCTTTTACAGATGTTTCAGAGTCTTACAATAATAGACCTCACCCAGACTTGGACTCATCTGCATCCTCTGCCAACTCTAAAACTGTTAAAAACATTCATGGATTGGAAAAGTTTACTTTTATTGAAGGCGAATTACTTCATACATATTTCAAACCTACAAAGAACGCTCTCTATATTGGCAATCAAAATACTTCTGCTGAAATCAAGGGACACATACAAACTCTGTTATGATATCAAAACACTATTCCCTCTGCAAATATGTTACATTTCACTATAGACTCTTATAAACAAGCTCATTGCAATACTTTACTATTTTATGAGCACACAATGGCAAAAACATTCAAAAGATGCTACTTAAATGCTAAAGTTCACCCTTTCTTTGATGAAAATTTAAACATTAAAAACTTTTTAAAGCTTCTCATAAACTTACCTAAAATTCAACTAATTGAATATTGACTACAAATCCCTACAGATTGTTTAATTATCCATGAGAAGTACATTTCTTTACCTAACCTCCACAAACATTTGGAAAAAGTAAGTGCATTAGCCACAAAGAATAAAGTTACATAGTCTTATATTTACATTGAATGTGAACTCTTAATTACTCTAGAATTCTTCAAAACACTAGAACATACTGTCGAAAAATTTTGGTCTTTCACTTTGATGCCTACATTGTTCTGAATAATGATTGTAGTGATGATAGCATATTGAAAATACTTTACAGAGATATCATGATGAATAACAAACTGCCAGCTATTCGCCCCATTGTTGACACACAACTCACAATTGATTTATGTCTATTCACTCAAGCTGCAGAAATACTAAATGAAAATAACCAACTGATAAGTTTAGGTAAATTTTCCATTCAACTCACTATGCAATTATCATATGCTACTATATGAGAGTTGAACAACTACTGGAACAATATTAAAGGTGAACAATTGAAAGATAAAACATGGCCTGACTTTGAAATCAAAGTGCCAACACTATGTTATCACTCTTCTGTAGATCCAGCAATATCCAATATGCAGATATCTTTCAACTTAAAAGACAAAAGTGATTTTAGTAAAACAATATTCTTAGAAAAAAATCTCCTTCTTTTAATGATAAAGCAGCTATGTGGTTGTTATCAATATTTTAACTAAATTTGAAATGTTATCATTACCAATTGATAAAAAAACTCCGACAAAGCATGTTGAAAGCTACAAACATTGAAATAGCAATCTCCCCCATTTCTACAAAAGTTAAAAACTGCTTTTAAGTGGTATATCAATTGCAACAAGTCCTTTAAAAGCTGACGCCAAGATATTTTACAAATATGAGAAGTACTTCACAAGACTGCTCTGTCAATATCATATCACCAGCATAATTCCTACAACTATACTATGTTTTAAGTTCGGAATCTATTACAATGACACCACACTCTTTTCAAATCATGTTTGCAAGTATATGTGTGGCACAACAAGTGAAACTAGATATCCAACTCTTCCTGGACGTTTACTTCCTCTTTCTACAGACGATCTCTTCAATAAAAGACAGAAAATTTGAAAACCATACACTAACAGTATAAACAAAAACTTGCTGAAAATCGCAATGACTTACTGTACAGATTGCTTCAAAAACACTATGTCACTTGCAAATATCAAAAAGACGTCTACTTCAATACATCGCTTTTACAAAATGGCATTTTGTCTAACATCATTGTCACCAAAAAGTTCCCTTAAGTCTGATAAAGATAGAACAAGAAGAAATTCTCCTAAGAGACAGTACAATCACGTTATTTTCACAGCTATAAAATGAAATTGAAAAAGTCATCCTCAAAAAACTTGGCATAAAAACTCCCTACCATTTACAAGAATGGATATCAGTAGTTGATGAAAAATTCCTTATCACAAAAATACCTACCCAATCTCAGCAACAGGAAATTATCACATGGGAATCTTTAAAACCTGCCTAGGACTTTAATGACGCCACGGAAATGACGTCAACAAATATTTTCATCCAATCAGATTATCTGCATTTTTCTGAAATCTTTAATTGCTGCCTCGGACTTTTAAAGTTAATTTTTTACCTGCCTCCGAGTTTAAATTAAAAAATTTCTTTCTGCATCGGACTTTTAAAGTAAATTTTTCACATGCCTCGGACTTTCTAATGTAAAATTTCTTGCTGCCTCGAACTTTTTATAGTAAAATTTCTTGCTGCCTTGGACTTTTAAAGTTATTTTTTCACCTGCCTCGGACTTTTTATAGTAAAATTTCTTGCTGCCTCGGACTTTTAAAGTCAATTTTTCAGCTGCCTCGGACTTTTAACTTTTAAAGTTAATTTTTCACGTGCCTTGATATTTGTCTACCTGTGCTTGTTTAGATATTTTGTATTGTAAGCGAATTCATTTTTATTGTGGTGAGTTTCATGCATTTCTTTCCAAATGTTTTATATTTTTGTGTCATTTTCTATACATGCTTAGCAAAATTTTGTAATTCGCAATAAAATACTATATTCTATATGTTAATGTTTGTTTCGCTACATGTTTTAATGCTATAATCATTTAACAAAACTGGAAATTTTTAAGAATAGAAGTACCAAATGTGTCAAAATTGACTCAAATTAAAATTATGTTTACTTGCGTATGCATTCATTAAAAAAACAGTAGGTATATACACCTCCAAAAGTATCGATAATCTGTTTGAATTTCCATAAGTAAAATTGTTTTCATTCTTTTACATAATTTTTTAATTGAAATGCTACATGTAAAATGAATCTCAATGAGTACTAGTACTTCTTCTAGTGTTAATGATTATGTAATTTATATCTCTCAGTAAAAGGCGGTCTTTTATTTCCTCAGCGCATTCTTGAATAGAAGATTAGTTCGCATTTATAGTTGATTAATTTCTCTATGGGAAAATCGTATATGGAGATACTTTGCAATGTGAATTGAAGAGGCTATTGTAGGCCTATGCTAAAATTTCTACGCTATTAAGCTTACAGTAAGCCATTTTTCAATACAGTGTTTGGTGAATGCTCTTCATTGTTGAAGAAACCTTTATTGCTTTGATGGTATTTAGATTTGTGTGAATTTCTGAATATCTCGAAAAAGGCTGCATATTGCATCTTCTATTCAAAAATCTCATTCAGTCACTTTAAGGTTGCATATAGCTAATTTATTCAAATATTTGTTTATTTTAGATTATAATAAAAGTGATTTCTGATTCGTGGTGTAAGAATAACACAGCTGTACTCTTGTACAGAAGAAGTAGGTTCGAATCCTGCCGAGTCAATGAAATATCAATTTATATTACATAGTACTTAATAATAAATTTCAGTTTTATTCTCTACATTGATGTAAAGTATTTTAAAATAGTATTTTCGAACAGATTGGATTCTAACCAATATCTCCCATTGAAAAATGGGCGTGATAACATTTCACAACTGTTCGCATATTCTTTAAGTAAAAATCAATATACCCTAAAATTGCAAAGTTCTGGACACCCTAAAATTTTGAACTTTTGATCAATTGATTACAAATAAAATCATAAATATATATATGAAAATATATCAGAACAAAAATTGGTAGTCCACTACACATAATTGTAGTAGTAGTAGTAGAATGTTTATTAAAAGGGGTATTTTAACAAGAGGTTAGATGTACAACATATTAGCTTTGCGAATCATGGATGGCAAATATTGGGTCTTTCTTATTGATAGTCCGTAAAATTTAATTTGATGGCGACCATTCATGGTCTAAGTTTCAAATCAAAGCTGTCTTGATTTAAAAACAAATTTTTTCTTTAAAGTGTAAAATAAATACAATATAAAATAAAATATATTCATTGCAGGATGGCATCACCAGGCAATCATGTAAAGTAAAATACTGAGGACACATGACTGTATAAGCCTAGCCTGGCTAGTTTGAAACGGAACATTGTACTTTATCATGAAAAGCATTTCTTGCCTTTTGAAGCTGCGTCAATGCTTGCAGGTTCCAACGCAAATTGTGGTCTATAATAACACCTAGGTCTTTAACATGTTGAACGGAATAGATAGTTTCACTATTGATAACAAACTCAAAAGCTTGGTGGCAATAGAAAATGAGAAGTTTAGTCTTGGAAGCATTAATAGCCATGCCGTTAGACTGATTCCAGAGTAAGAACCTTTGAATATCAGAGATTAGAAGGTCTTTGTTACTACCAAGAGTTTTACAGTCATCGGCATATATAAAGCTATCGGAGTTGATGAAACTATCAGGCATATCGTTTATAAACTTAAGGAAAAGTAAGGGACCTAAAATGCTCCCCTGAGGAACCCCGCTTGTCACTGCAAACTTTGGTGCGATATTCTCATCAATCACGACACATTGATAATGTTCAGTTAAATAAGACCAGAAGAACTTAATGAACTGATCATCCAAACCGAAAACCCGGAGTTTATGCAATAACAATTCGTGGGGATCGCGATCAAAAGCCTTCAAGTACTCAAAATAGACACAAAAACATATACATATATTGATATATATGTGCGATATCTTTTATGAAATGTTTGGCGATCATTCAAAATGCGATATTTGTGCAGAAATCTAATCATATTTTAGAGCATGAATTGCTCCAAACGATAAATTATCATATTTGAAAGTCAATTGATCATCTGCAGAACGACAACGCACTTAATATTAGACATTTAAATATAAGAAAATAAGAAGTGATCTTACAATGCGAAAAAAGTAAAATATAAACACTCCGAGGCATGCAATAATAAAATTAATGTATATGACATCACAAAAATTCCGAGGCGCTAAGGTCCGAGGCAGGTTTTAAAGATACCGAATTATCACTCCTCGCCAATATGGTCCCAATCTGATTAAAGAATTCAATACTGAAAACTCTAAAACATACTTTGCTACGGAAATATTTCCCAAGAAGAACTAGACATTCTACTTCAACCTCTTCAACTATTAATTCTTGATGTTGAATGTACACCAGCCAAATTCTTTATTCCTAAACCAAAACAACTCCAATTAAGAAAAATTGGACTTAGCAACGAATTTTGGTTGTCAATAGACAAAGTACAACATAACTTCCCTTCCACATATGAACTTGCTGGGTTAAATACAGCTGTATTCACTGAAGATACGTTATTCAACAACATATCCACAGAAAACTATTTATGTTCATCGCCTTCAGCACTAAAACTACTGCAATAATGCCTGTTTGGAAAGGTTGGAAATCAATTAATGATGGAGTTAAATGTCTAAACAACAATAACTACCACAACAACCTAATTACTCTAACCACTTATATTAAATCATTATATAATCATTTAATCATTATATTACATTATTCTAAAAACTTATATTAAATTAGCTGTAGAAAAGATTAAACAGCACGGAACCCATTCATAAACAATTGTTGCAAATACAACAAGCTCTCTCAAAAATGTCGGCTCTCACAATCATGTTATTCTCTGGTGGTATGGACATTCTCTGGTCAAATCTTACAAAAAAAACTTAAAATTCTATGGTGTGGCACACTGAAAGGAAATAAAAGATATGTTACATTCTGGAAAAACAACAGTAGATGAAATTAAGAAATAACGGAAGCTCACAATCTCGTAACCACTTTTCAAGAATTATACCCGACCTCTGATATTGATAAAACGCTAATTCACAATTCTCATTTCGACTCTAAACTAACTCTAATGATCGCTATTAAAGGTCTACAACTTTATCTCAAACTTTCATCCATTTTCAACAACAATATGAACTACTTTCGTCAATCTCATGTGATATCACATAGACTCCAATACAACAAAAACATAACTTTTAAAAATTATTTTACTACTGAACTCAAGACTGTGTTCATTACTTCACTCTAATATAGTGTTCTCAATGATCTCATGGAATGATCCCAATGCTGCTGATATTATTGATCAAACACAAAAACTTCTAGAAGAAGACGCCAACATAAGCGTCATGGATCCTAGTCCAAACTGGTTGGGCGTATTGTATATTTGCATCATTGTTGTAAAATGACATTTTGTGTCCATTTTAATAATATTTGATAATAGTCATTGTACAATTAATGATTTAATATCTCTTTGTATTTTGATTGGTTGGTCACTCATACAAGGAATCCATTTTGTTTGTGTAATTTAAAAATCAGACTTTACAGTATCATTTGCTAATTTGTTCTGCTATTACTCACTGTCTGATAATAAATGGGTTTATTGTTTGCTACTATTTGTAAATATGCAGAAAGTGTGAATTCTGTTAATTTAAGTTTTGCTACCCTAGCTTCTAATTGCTTTTACTTTTGCTATTACAGATTTCCCCAACCTTATATTTAATTAATATTCTATTTTAGCATTTTTCAGATAATAGATTTTTCCCAAATTGCCCCTTTATTATATTTTATTATATTTATTTTTATTATGTTATTGATCAGTATGATCAATGCTTAGGGTATCACTTCAGGCACAAGGTAAGATAACCTGAGGTTTTAAATGGTCAGATGGTTAAGCTCCTTAGTCTGAGTGATAGTAGGCATTAGGTATAAGGATGAGTATGGTTAGGAAGCACAGTTTGTATGTAGCAATAATTCTTGTATTTTCTCTTGTCTAAAATGAGATGAGAATTAGGTGTTGGAAATGGTTCATCGCTTCAGCCGGAGGCCATGATTCTGTAAGAAGAAGTTTGAATTAACTTGTTCTCTGAATACTTGTTAACTTATGGAATGAACATGCTCTTGTTTTCTCAAAAGATAGAAGTACATAATAACTAGTAGTTTCATTGGTTGTTTAATATTTCTAAAGATAGAATGCTTATTGAGTTTTGCACGTGCTTCTTCCAGAAGTCCAGCATTCTACAATATAGTACATAGTTAAAATGACGTAAATCATATATATGAAGCATATAAATATAAATAAATTATAGTTACATACTTTTCATGTAAATATAATTATATATTTTTAAAAAAGTAACATTACTGATCATTTCCAACAATTTTTTCTAAAGTAGATAAACAATTAATACAAAATAACATCTGATAATTAACCTTATTTCAATACCAAGACACTTAATTTTATGCAATGAACAAAAATATGTCTAATAACATCATAACATCAACAACCTTTGGGAATTCCAACTAATTCTGACTTTTAGGTCCTGTCCTTTTCTTCAAATGACAAATTTTCATTGCTATATGGCTTACAATAATTGGTAAGCCTGCTGTTTTCCCACAAATCAAATGGCGACATTAATTCCACCTTGCCTTTTTAAAATGCCACAAAAAACTAATTCCTGCTCCCATACCTGGACAGCTAATTTTTATAATATAGTAATTATTAATGATGTACTTGAATGTTATTTGAATAAATTTGCATAAGACTGCTTCCATATCTTTCTAATAATTTTGGTTTCATTAGATCAGGCTTGTTAAATGACCAGATCACTGATAAGGTTGCAAATTAGGAATCATCTCAATACTATATATGACTGGATTTATCTGAGTGGCAACAGGTCGAGGTAGTAAAGGTTTTTTGGAGACAAGATACCACCAAATTTGACGAAGAAAAACCTTTTTCTCATATATCTATTCTTGTTTGTGTCATTTTTATGCACTATGAATACGGTTGTTGTTATTTGACAAAAGAATGTTTTCACCAATAAAAAGTGGAGGAAATATCAAGGCGAGGGCTTAGACAGAGGCATCCGGGGGCCCCTACATTTTGGGTATTCCTCATTTTTTCTATGCATTTCAAAAACATTTTATGTAGATGTTCACAAGTGTTATCCGAAAGTTTAANATATAATTTCTCTCGATTAATTAAATTACATCATGCCCTTTCTTCATTTAAATTTTACAGGTTATATGTGTAGACTGAAACAAGTGCGTTATTGTTACGACAAATATATATGTAGAATACAATTACTAAGTTGGCTTTAATATGCTTATTCATTAGTCAAACCTCCCTCCTCGCCCCATTTTCAAAATGTATCCAAGCTTTTTGGGAATATTGAAATAATAATAAATTTTTCGTGGTTTTTATAATATAAAACCCCTTTTTCATAATCCTCTGCAACCGTTGAATGAAAGGTATCTTAAAAAGACTAACACTAGCTGTCATTTGCATAAGCACATACCTTAAAGTTTTTGTGGAGAATTTCGTTAATTCACACAATTTTCTAAAGACATGATTCGATTTTGCATAAATTGCTAATTTAATTTTATAATAATTTAAAAAATAATTCAACTGCACCCTGTTTAGAGTTTTAGGACCGCACATGGCCTAAAAAAATAACAAACTCAAAAATGTGTTGAAATGCCATTAAATTTATTTGCAAAACTCCTACAACCGCACATATTATTGGTAGATTTATGGATTACTAGACATTAAATTTAAAATATACTGCATTATGGTTATCATTTTGGAATCTTTTCTTTACTTGAGTATATTGCGTTAGAGCAAAAATTAATGTAAACCTGAAGACAGTCGAGAACATCATAAATGATCTTCACAAGCTTTAACTGGCTTGAAGAATTGACAGCAAGATCAGTATTGTTTGCTAATTTGTTATGCTATTACTCACCATCTGATAATAAGTGAGTTTATTGTTTGCTACTATTTGTACATACACCGAAAGTGTGAATTCCGTTAATTTAAGTTTTGCTACCCTAGCTTCTAGTTGTTTTTACTTTTACTATTACAGATTTCCCCAACTGTACATTTAATTAACATTCTATTTTAGCATTTTTCAGATAATAGATTTTTTCCCAAATTGCCCCTTTATTATATATATTTATTTTTATTATGTTATTGATCAGTATGATCAACGCTTAGGGTATCACTTTGGGTGCAAGGTAAGATAACCTGAGGCTTTAAATGGTCAGATGGTTAAGCGCCTTACTCTGAGTGATAGTAGGTATTAGGTATAAGGATGAGTATGGTTAGGAAGCGCGGTTTGCATGTAGCTATAATTCTTGTATTTTCTCTAGTCTAAAATGAGATGAGAATTAGGTGTTGGAAATGGTTCATCGCTTCGGCCGGAGGCCTGATTCTGTAAGAAGAAGTTTGAATTAACTTGTTCTCTGAATACTTGTTAACTTATGGAATGAATATGCTCTTGTTTTCTCAAAAGATAGAAGTACATAATAACTAGTAGTTTCATTGGTTGTTTAATATTTCTAAAGATAGAATGCTTGCTGAGTGTTGCACGTGCTTCTTCCAGAAGTCCAGCATTCTACAATATAGTACATAGTTAAAATGACGTAAATCATATATATGAAGCATATAAATATAAATAAATTATAGTTACATACTTTTCATGTAAATATAATTATATATTTTTAAAAAAGTAACATTACTGATCATTTCCAACAATTTTTTCTAAAGTAGATAAACAATTAATACAAAATAACATCTGATAATTAACCTTATTTCAATACCAAGACACTTAATTTTATGCAATGAACAAAAATATGTCTAATAACATCATAACATCAACAACCTTTGTGAATTCCAACTAATTCTGACTTTTAGGTCCTGTCCTTTTCTTCAAATGACAAATTTTCATTGCTATATGGTTTACAATAATTGGTAAGCCTGCTGTTTTCCCACAAATCAAATGGCGACATTAATTCCACCTTGCCTTTTTAAAATGCCACAAAAAACTAATTCCTGCTCCCATACCTGGACAGCTAATTTTTATAATATAGTAATTATTAATGATGTACTTGAATGTTATTTGAATAAATTTGCATAAGACTGCTTCCATATCTTTCTAATAATTTTGGTTTCATTAGATCAGGCTTGTTAAATGACCAGATCACTGATAAGGTTGCAAATTAGGAATCATCTCAATACTATATATGACTGGATTTATCTGAGTGGCAACAGGTCGAGGTAGTAAAGGTTTTTTGGAGACAAGATACCACCAAATTTGACGAAGAAAAACCTTTTTCTCATATATCTATTCTTGTTTGTGTCATTTTTATGCACTATGAATACGGTTGTTGTTATTTGACAAAAGAATGTTTTCACCAATAAAAAGTGGAGGAAATATCAAGGCGGGGCTTAGACAGAGGCATCCGGGGCCCCTACATTTAGGGTATTCCTCATTTTTTCTATGCATTTCAAAAACATTTTATGTAGATGTTCACAAGTGTTATCCGAAAGTTTAATGTCAACAATGCACAAAATTAGACATTTAGAGAGCTACATGTTACCATGTCGTTTTCTCTTGGAGTTATTTTTCTTTAAATTACCTTTTTATTATATGTTTTCGCGTCAAAAAATTGCCCCAAAGTTATAAATCGTAAAGACAAACTTTGCCTCTCAGTTAAAAATTGTTACATTATGCTTGTGAAAAGCACAAATTCAAGGATTTCCTCAAACTCTATTGATAAACATTTAGCTTCAATTTGTGACAAAATTGTAAATGAGGTTACTAATGAATTGTACATTGTTTTACAATCACAAAATCCTGAGTTAAATTAGGATGAAGTCTCTTTTTCAAAGTGTCTTCTTCTTTATCAATGAGATATTGTTTTCTCCAAATTTCTTCCTTTGAGAGATCCTGTAAACGCGGACATAAAAAGTTTAAATGGTAGTTAAGTATTTCATCGGGAAAGTATAACACATTGTAGAAGAAATCAATGTTATATAGTAGAGAATTGCTAAACAATGGACATGAACTATTAGTCATATAGTAATTGTATTCGAATGTGCTGTCTTCAACTAATATCGTTGCATTATTGACGACAAAGTACTGATTAAATCTATTTCCTCTGAAACTGTCATTTACGAAATGTATCTCACTTGCCATTAGAAGAAAGGCATGCCTTCCACGTACAATGTTTCTAATGAATATATTATTTGAAAATTTGATGTATGTTATATTGGCTAATTGGTTTTCGTGCCTTATA
>CABFPE010000313.1:805998-823578 GCA_900660155.1 Hofstenia miamia
TATATATATATATATATATGTATATATTGCCCTCGGAATTCTAGAAATGAAATTTTTATAAAGGAAACATTAATGAAAATGAACGCAAAGTCTATCAAAATTTAATGTCAGAAATGTATGTAGCTACACAAATTGGAATAGAATAAAAAATTTAGAACTTTATGAATGATTTTATCTATTTGAAATATAATCTGACAACAACAATGTGAATTCAAACATGTTGGAGTTGGTGCATTATTTTCTCTTAAATTTGATGATTTTTTTCAAACATTGATATTCTATAATTTGAATGGCAAAATGTAGATTAGTACTGGTACTAGAATTACAACAAGGAAGAATAAAGTACAAGAAATCATTCATTAACCTCATCACAATAATTTCAGCTAAAAATATGATCAGTTTACTAGTTAATGAGGTTAAAAAGCTTGCTTTCAGGTTAGCTAAGAAATGTGAAGTCGTTTCTTTCTTGTTAAGTTTTACTACCCAGAAGAGGCTTCTTACCCTAAGCCCTAGTTTTAGGATGAACTTGGGTTAAATATATGCAATTTTGTTATTAAAAACAATTATCATGTGAAGCTTTAGACTTATCTGCACAATTTATTGGTTATGGTTTATGCCGCTTATAATATTTATTCATAAAATATAATAAGTCTGTGCATGCAAATTCTCTATTGTTAACTGAGTAGAAACTTTATTTGACGCAATACTTACAGGGGATTTCGGTGACTTTGGACAGCGAATTGTTTTGGAGAAGTATTTGAGCAACACAGAGAATTCTGGAGACGCAAATACTGGAGAACAGCTGAGAATTCTGGACGCGAGTAGATTCGCAGAGAATTCTGGACGAAATTACTGGAGAACAGCTGAGAATTCTGGATGCAAATAGAATGCAGAGAATTCTGGACGCAATTACTGGCGAACAGCCGAGAATTCTGGATGCAAGTAGAATCACAGAGAATTCTGGACGCAATTACTGTAGAATTAAAGAGAATTCTGTGGACTCACCCATTGGTCCAACTAATGCTATTCGTGTTGCAGGCCTCATGTAATTCCATTGAAAGTTTGTTTGATGTTACTAACTTGCTA
The DNA here is from genome assembly GCA_900660155.1 of Hofstenia miamia. NCBI lineage: Eukaryota > Metazoa > Xenacoelomorpha > Acoela > Hofsteniidae > Hofstenia > Hofstenia miamia. Next base: position 807,085 of record CABFPE010000313.1, read on the forward strand.
TTAATTCTTGCATTAGTTTTGCTGTTGAAACTAAATGTTATTCCACTTGAAATCTTGGCTTTAGCTTTGTATACATCAATTCCTTGTTAAATATTTTTGCTGTATTTCTTAGCATTAATTAATTTTCATTTATTACACCCCCAGCCCTTGATGGAACTAGACTGTTTCACATTAACATTCTCTAAGAAATTCAACATTTGCTGTCCACTAAAAAAAACATAGACAAAGAAGGATAAATATATATATTTACAAATACAATAAAAAAACAAAACACCAACAACACTTTTACACTCAGTTTGACCATCTATAGCAACCAGAAGACCAGGGGAACCTGATGGTGGAGCATCCCAGGAGGAGCCACTCCAACAGGCTGGTAGTCCCAGTCGTCCTCAGAAGTCCATCCCATATCCTCTGGAGAAGGTGGAGTGGGAGCTCAAGTTGGGGAAGAAGGTCCTGGCTGCCAAATTTATCTAAACCTCTGGAGAAAGACCAACCCTCTTCCAATTCTGTAAGGCAGTGGAGGTGGTGGTTGGTCCATCCTAAATACATATGGGCAGGGAAGGTTATTACTCAGATTAATAATTATATATATATACATACTATTTCAAAATATAAACATTATGTGGAAGTAATTTTTGGAATTTTTGGGTATTGTTCTATAAGTTCTATTGGTGCGTTAAGAACTGGTGACTCAGTCACATTTCTTTGACTAGGCTTGAAATAAGACAATAACTATTTGTTTATTACACACACTTTGGTGTCTTTAATTTATCTTGCTCTTTTCTGCCAATCTGCATGATTTTCTTCATCAGCAGCTACCACCATTTGTGCTTCTCCTCCAAATCCATGTACATGCCTAAGTGGATTAGCCAAGACAGCTACAATTTGCTTCCTAATCATCAATCCTACAACTCCAGCTGAGATTAACCCCAAAGTTAGGGAAATAATTGGAAACAGCACTGACACCTTCCATGGTGTATATTTGTATAGAACCTCTGGAGACAGCATCTTGAATAATATTAACTTCTTCCCAATAGGTTCTGCAATTTCCTTTCACTGTTTTCTGGTGACTGGATTCAACATAGGGTTATTCTTCAGTTGTTTTCTTACTTCTTGTATCATATTCTGTTGTAAGGTAGGATTAGTCAATTATACATCTTCTGGAATTGCTGGTAATGCATCATAGATCCCTTCCAATGGTTTTGGCAACTCCACATTCATTCTTTGATATCCATAATCTGCACATGTCATCCTATTTGGGCAAAGAATAACACTTACGCCTTTGAGATAATGATTACAGCCTACCATTAAGATACAGGCCCTGCAGGCTGGTACTTGATTTGGTGCATATCCTTTTTCCACTGATCCAATTGCTAAAGAGATCAAAGATTTTGGGCTGGTAAAAAGCCAATGTCCAAAACCTAGATTCACAGCAGTCTCTGTCAATGGTAATGGAACTACTTCTGTTGAACACAATTGTACCATCTTTTCATCTCTATTAAAGAATAATGAAGCTAGACAGGAAATTTCCCTATTTCAGTAAGTGGGGAAAGCACTCTCACATATGTGCATTGAACCTCCCTTACAAAATTTTAAAGTGTTTTTACTTAATTGTGCAAACTTGTTGTTATCTCTGGAAACTGCAAAATAAGGTGTGTCCAAGGTGGCTTATACATTGGTAAAGCAACTGCTTGATAAATGTGAAATTGTCTACTCATGCTATTAAACAGCACTCCCATATGAATATGCAAACCAAACTCAGTAACAAATACCAAATTTACTAGTTTATTCTGATAGTACACCAGAATCTTTGTCAAAGATAGTGTAGGGGACAACCTTGACTCTGAATTCATTTCTTCTGCAGCCAATTTCTGTATAAATTGTTTCAGATCTTTTGGAGCTAAGAGACTATGTGGTAAATATCCCTCAATTAATGATGGGATCACTTCCAATAGCATAGTGGTATAACTTCGAAGTCCAGTTCAAAATGATTTGATTCCTGTCCACAGAGCATTTAGACGTGCTACATAGTTAATTTTACAAAATTCAAAATATTCCAATCTACATTCCATTTCATGTTGCTTTAATGATAAATATATGAAGCTGGCATTCAATTTGCTTAGAATCTTAATTGTGATTCTAAATCCATCTCCATAGCCTTTTGTTCTTGCCATAATTGTTTTAACTGTGAGGCAACCATTACAAACTTCTCATCCATTTTATTCAGAAGAATTTTCAGATTATCCGAATTTCTATTCACTGTATTGATGGTTTTTACAATGTCTTTCTTTAGAGCTTTGTTTTCTTCACATGATTTTATCCAACATTCAATGGGATTTCCAATACCATATCCTAAGCGTAGACTTGCTACTGCTGCTGCTGTGGCTATGGTAAATATTGCTCATTTGGATCTGTCTGTTACGCTGGATTTCTGATTCTTGAAAGGTCTCCTCAGGGTAAGGGTCCTCTTCATTGTATCACTGGGGTATCAAAACTTGTGCAGCTGCTTTGACCTGATTAAGTTCTTTCTGAATATCCTTCTTTTCTTCATTAATCTTCTTTACAAACCAATTGATTGGATCTCCTTTAAATTGAGAAAGATCCCATTCACATTTGAATTTGGTTAGAGATTTTATTGTGCGGTTTAGTTCAGGTTCCAGGGTTAAATCAATTGTAGGAAAAGGTATCAAAAATTCAATGTTTTCAACTTCTCTGCCTGTACAACTTCTGTTTCCCAATTAAACAAGATTCCTTTGGCAAATTGTGCCATTGTTGGTAATAAAGTTTGTAAGATTAGCATGAAAATTAGAGTGATCTCCATTTCCCTAAATATTATTAATTATACAAATTTCTCCTTTTTGTCAGTTTTGTTTTATCATTTATTCATATAATAAGATCTGTTTCCATGTGTCTATTATTTGTCTGATTTTTGTCTTATTTTGTTTCCCTAACCTTTCCAATATTCTGGCCCCTGGGTGAGTGGTGATGAATCTGGCATATTGTTTGGCCAACTGTTCTTCATTCCATTGCTTTGAAGATTTTTCCCAAACAGCCTTCTGAGGACAGGGGTTGGATTCCACTTGAAGGATACCTTCTAATCTTCCAAAAATTCCTTTATTTAATCTTCTGAATTCCATTGCTTTGGGGGTTATGGCAAATGTAACACAAGCATCGAATTCACTATTGTGTGGTGCCAATCCTTTTTTTCTTAGCATGTCCATCTCTTCTGGACAGACCACTTCGCCCAATGATGAGAGAGGGAAATTTACTGTAGAATTGACTGCCTGCAAGATCTCTATTTCTGACAATGTACAAGGTTTTGAAATTCCTTGTGAAAACATGACTTTGACTTCCAGTCTAAAGGCCAGATCATAAATTAGATAACCTAAATCACATAGCCACACCATTCCACAGTCCTGAGTACTATTAAAAAGGATTAGAATCTTTGTATTTGATGTGCAACCATTCTTGTTGATAAATGTCTGTAGGCATTCATGGGTGTCTCCCCCTACATATGCAGAATGAAGAATTTCTTCAAGACAGTAGGTTATATTTAATAGTAATGTCCCAGGAGCTGTTTCCTTCAGAAATCAATTGACCTCAAGTACTTCAGGACTAAAGTTCACTTTTCTCCATTGATGGACATTGTTGAAGTAGAAGGACATATTGTTTATGTGAAATGTTTTTCTTCCTTCATTAATTACTTGCATGGTACTTAAGGCATCATAATTTGGCACTGCATAAGGATACTCCATGGCACAGGAAGGTCAAAATTTAAATTTTGCGCACCTTTACCCGTCATATACAGATCAATCTAATGGTACCATGACATAGACATCCTTTGGTTGAAATCGAACACCCAAAATTTCTTGGCTTGTTTCCCACAAAGGCGTAGAAATTTGAGTCATCTTCACTTTGGCCCTAATAAATTCGGAGTCCACTGCCACTTTCTCGCATTCTGACACCCAAGAACTTGAAGAAACAGATCATATGTATTGTTGAATGAGTGTTTTTGGTCTCTTAATGGCTATTTGAAACTTCCAATGTTCTTCTTCTATGTCCATCTCTAGGGACTGAGCTGGTTCCATCAGTTCTTCATACACACTCTGCAGCTCCCAACACTCCTCCATTTGATCAAAACTTGGAGGGACTTCTTCCGACATATCATTGGTTTATCTTCGAGACATCTTTGTAACTACGAGAGAAACAGTCTGGTTTTTAATTTTTTTCTTTTGCCATCTCCGTTCCCTTTGCTGATACCATTTGTTTATAAAGACTTTTCTGAGAAAAGGGGACCTCTTGGGCATAATTTCCAAATCTAAAAAAACTCTTTTGGGTTAGTCTAAACTAAATATAAAAACAAAAATCTATAAACTATTTATTCCCAGGATAAACTTGTTCCATACTGATCAGGAGTCCTATGATTACAAGTAGGATATGGTTCACGTCTCCACTGAATAAGGGGGGCTGGGGACACATTTGTTGTTTCGGGTTTTCTCAAAATCCATACTGATTCTGTTGAACCTGGTGGATCTATAATTTCATTTTCAATATGATTACTCTCTGGGTCACTCAGATCAGCCTCCGCAGCCATTCCAGTCTCCTGTTGGAGATATGTAAATTCATTTTCTTCATAGGGTTTTACGCGATTTATATGGACAACCATTAAATGCTTACAGGGATGTTTGACATTTTTCAGTTGTAAATTAACATCATTGATAATGTTTACAATTTCATAAGGCCCTGAATAAGGTGAGAAAAACTTTTTTACCATACCTACTTTCATTACAGGATAGAACAACCAAACTTTTTGCCCAATTTCGTACTTTCTAACTCTAACTTTTCGGTTATAGTAATCTTTTTCAATTTCTTGAAATTTTCCCATTTGTTCACTTATCAATTTTTGAGCGTTACTCAGATTCATTTTTAAATCTAGGAGGTACTGATTTACTGATTCATATTGTACCTGAGAATTACTACTTTCAGGTAATAAAAGTTGTAAAGGAAGTCTGGCCCGGCGACCAAACAATGCCTGATATGGGGAAATATTAGTGGTTGTATGTTGGGAAGTATTGTATGCAAAACACACTGAACTGAGAAATTCGTCCCAATCCTTTTGTGTGGGATCAACAAATTTAGATACCATATCACAAAGAGTTTTATTAAACCTTTCTGTTTGTCCATTACATTGGGGGTGAAATGTGGTGGTTCTGCATTTTTTTATTTCTAGTAAATAACAAATTTGATGTATTAGGTTACTTTCAAAGTTATGGCCTTGGTCAGTTAGCAGATAGTCTGGTAGCCCAAATTTGATTCACAATGGCCTTAGCAGTGATTTCAGCAGAAGAATTAGGTAAAGCTATGGCAAAGGAATATTTTGTAAATAGATCTGTTATTGTCAATATCCACTTATTATTATTTACTGATTTTGGCAATGGTCCCAAAAAATCCATGGCTAAATAAACTTTCCCAAGTATTCCATCAAATAAAGCATTTAAAGTTTCCATTAAATTTCATTGTTATCTTTTTCAATGGTTTACATGTAATGCAATTTTAATACAGGAAAATTTACAAATAGATACGGAAAATAGAACATTCATTGTTAAAATTCAAGTATGATATGCAATATTCTTTTCTCAACTTATTTTCAAATTGCTATAGTGTCCGATTATTACTCGCAAATATTATATATTTTATTCTACAGAAATTTTTCTATTGTATCGTAAAAGATTTAATAAATTTAGTTTTTATATATATTAAGAATTCATTTTGAACTTTGATTGCTTCAAGTGAATAAAAAGTTCACCTAGTAGGCACATTTGCAATAAAATCTGATTAATAAAGCTGTTTCAAAACGCTTGTAATCTCATAGCCATTTTGATAACTACAACATTTAAAAGTTTGATTATGCAATGTGAATGTAATATTTATTGTGCTGGAATGTAATGCAGACTATGTTCATTGATTGCAAGCAGTGATTTTTAGACCCATAGCCAAAATTGTTGATCCTGCTTTGAATCTCCTTTGTGTCCCCATGATAGAAAAGCGCCCTTACATCTTAGAAAGTGATTTTGAAGATTTGCTTCTTTTGAACTATTTCACTATGTTCCCACAAAATTGATATTAACCTCTAGTGAAGTAGACTGCTTTCTTGCTCTTTAGGAAATTACTGTTATGATGAGGAATGAACACATGTTTTCGATCATCTTCAGCAATTAAAGACGCGTTGTAATACATTGCGTTTTTTGCTAATTGAGAATTTTCGCATAAATCTTTTTATCTGAATTTTTACGGAGACTACTCACCCAAAAATGGAGGAGAGGCGGGTTTTTGTAAACTGCCCTGCCCTATTTCTGCGTGTTGACATCTGTACCACATTGCCCACGTTTTATATTCTACCGCCCCAAATTGACCTACTAAAAAATTCTTCTCCAAAACTACTTACGATGTTTTATTGCCCCATATTTGTTCTATAACGTTCTATAAATTATTCTTTAAGATATTAGCTTCAAGTTAATTAAGCCTCTTACTATGCAATGAGGTTTCTAGTGACCCCTAATATAAAACTCAGTTTTCTTACTACCTTTAATTCCAAGATGTTTATGATTAACATATAAAGCTGTAGAATGGTAAAACAATTATAATTATAAAAATATGTATGCATTTAAAAATTATTGTGTGGGGTCCCTAGAGTCACCATGGTAGCTAGAAGGTTAAAATGGGGTAAATTGGGTTTTTTAATATATGGAGATATGCATCTATGCTATCATTAACTACTAGTTTCAAATTACTAGAATTCCTCATTATCAAATTTAATTACTGTTAACAGGTTATACAACAACATTGTATTTTCGAACAAAATTGTTTTGCATGATTCATTAGCAAGGAAAACTTGCAAATATTTAAATTATTGCGAATTTTTGTATCCCTGAAATGGGCTGAGGTCTGATTTCAAAACCAATAAATTGCATTTAAAAACATATATGCTTCAAGAATTCCAAAGACTACCTTGGAGTAATTATTAGCCCAATAAATTTTATTAAAACCTGGAGCTAAATGGATGGAAGAAACCTATTTAATCTCAAACTATTTTAACCTTGGAACTACCACATGGGTAAATTGACCTATTGAAAAATTTTGCATGGCTGATATGAAAAATTTAAGCATGCTTATTGGACAGGTGTTTTAGTACCTTCCTAAAAAATTATAAAATGACTTCCTTTCAAATTTAATAGACACTATTGCCATAGCAACCATTATTTTTTATGAATTACTATGAACTATGACAATGGGTAAATTGACCTATTTGTAAAATTCTGAACATAAATAGAAAAAGTGGGAACTATGACAAGCTAAATGATGCATTTTAAGGAAATGATGATTTTAAGTAAATTTTAATAATACGTGTTAGACACACTTCTTAGAAATTTAAATATTTTATATTCCAACAGGTTTATATTCCAGCACCTGAGAGGTCTTTGCAATTGGCTCGGATTATTCCTGTCATTGTAATTGATTGCTTGAGAAATTTTTGTGACATTTCATGTGTTGTAAAAAAGTTGTCTGTAGTTACACATAATCGACTGTATGAGCATGGGGCCATCAATTGTAGGACAACATGCTGGGTAAGCACATGGTATGTGTTTTATCCTTACCAATGTAAGGAATGACATCAAAAGCTATGTGTGGTAAAAGATATATAAGTACGCACATTCAAAAACTATTAGTTACTAAAATAATTTTGGTAGGAAATTATGAACACAATGCAAAATTTTGAACAAATGTAATAAACAACACATATTCATATACATCAAATTAGTTATACCCAGTATTCTGACAGTCTACCCATTACATAGCATGTATATTATATTATGTGTCAATTACCCCATGTTTGCAGTTAATGTAATATAAAAATATTGCTATTTCTAGGGTTAACAACTTTGTAAAACTATCAGAGCAATGGGCCGTAGCTTTGAACATTAGTGGTATACATTAAAAAAAATTATCTATGGCTAATATAAAATTCTTATTATTTTGAGATTGTAATCAAGAAACATTGTTATACAATGTTGTTTTCTATGAAATTATTTCATTATACAGCATTTTTCATTTATCGAACTTTCTTTGAATTTCAAACCCCAGACTTGGGAAGGAAAGACATATTGTATCAAGCCAAGTTTTAACACAATGCCAGAAAATATAGGAGCTAAAAGTATTCTGCATGCATTCAATAGTAATAAGAGTAATGCTTTAACGACTTTTTTCTTGTTCAGATAACATTTGAGCAATTGTTATACTTTGATTTTAATGGCGCATTGGGATGGGTAATCCCTACTTCAAACATGGATTTTTGCAATGGTGGCCAAAACGAACTTAAGGATATGTCAGAATAATATTTTCAAAAAATTACCAAGCTGGAGTATACTTGAAACTGCAATAAACTTAGTTAAGCAAAATGACGAAAATTCATCAAAATGACTTTTTGTTTAGCAACAGAATGAAAGTTCAACTCTGTCAAAAAACATTATGAAAAAGAGGACTTTCTGATTGCTTTAAATTGGATGCGCATGTCAAGAAAGTTTTATACTGAGTTGAGCAATTTCTATGGTTTTACAAGGTATCAGATCACTTCAAATATCAACAAATGCTTGTTCAAAGATTCCGGACAAACAATTGCTTACGAATTTGTTTTATTGCTTACGAATTTGTTCACCTGGGTTTATCATAATTGATGAAGTTTATGTAAAACAGGGTTTGTTTTATTATGGAGAGTGGTATATGGTAAATCAGTCCTTGGCAAGAACTCTCCTATGTTTCATGCAAGTTATTCCCTACATTCGCTAAAGGTGCGTTCAGACGAGAACCTTTTGATGTGTATCATTTGATAAAGATGCACTTTATTCAAATTAGCATCCATAAAAAATTGCTCGTTTTAACGCACATCGTTCAAACTGATGCACATACAGCTTGCATCTTTTTGACGTAATTCAAAAGATGCTCGTCTGAACGCACATTATTTATTTGAACGATCAATAATTAACGACTTTGTTTTAGTGACAGAATGTCTCAAGTAGCCATGAGTCTTAAAATACGAGGATTTTGAAGCTCAAGAATTTTAACTTCAAAATGAACCCTGACGATATTGAATTCTAAATGTTCCAATTTTTTTCAACAAAAATCAGTTATTTCTTTCAATTAAGTAATATAGGTTTTTCTCAAAAGCCATGTCACTGAATTGCCAATATATTTTACCTGTGTGTAGAACTAATTAAAATTACTTATAAAGCATGTATTAAAATTTAATTACATTGTTCAATTGTATAATTACAAGGAAAATTTTAGGGCCCAGCGGAATAAACATTTTGGGAGTCGGTTCGGTTTGGTTCACACAAAATACCGCCGTATCGGTATGACTATGAAATATTAATAGTATATATATATATATATATATACAAGGATTTCAACAAAATTCCTTCAGCCTTATTGATATTCCAGCAAGTGTGTTTGACATGCAAGAAAACCGTATGCACTTCCAAATTCAATGAATGCATGTTTTTTCGATAATATGTAACCATAGCTCGGATAATACTAAATAGGCGTCCAATCCTAGTTGGAATCCACTTGAGTGACTGCATTTCTAGAACTCCAAGAAAGGTCATTAATTTCATTGGCCAAAATTAACAAAAACATTTCTTCAACCAATCAATAATGGCTTTCTCCAATTGAATTTTTATGTGAAGACCAAATTGTCTCCATGCGTGTGCTGCAAAAAGATTATGTAATCAATCTTTGATAATTTTAATGAATGGCTCATCTGTATGGTTTATTTCTGCATATATTTTATAGTTATAAATTGCATTTCCAATAAGTTTTAGGGTTAAAAACACGTTACGAGAATACCATTATGGGACAATTATTGTTAAATATGGTACCACCTTCCATAAATAATTGTCATATTAAAATCCAGTCCATAGCATTATTGTTCTACACCCCTGCCTGGTAGCCATTTTAATGGGGGTGATGTGCCGTCATCTAGGAACACATTTGAGAAAACGTGCAAGGCAGATTTCTATTACAATAATACACGTATGCGCCAGCCCTTCTGCAGCGTTTTGGGTCAAATATCTTCTTATTTGCCATAAACTACACAAGCCAACCATAGCTCTAGTTCAATATTTCGATACAGTGTGCTTAGTGTCGTTTCTGAAATGAAATATATGTGTATGGTATGTGCATCAATTCTATAATTTATCAATGAGTATTATTAAATTTTAATTCGTTTAAATTTTCATATCTGAAGGCAACATAACTGAACAATAAACCACGTCCTCCTACACTGTTTCTCTAACAATATTATTTCTCATGTATTATTTTAAAGTTATACAATGAAATAAAGTTGCATCTCACTTACGAAGCGATGCCCCACATTAACACATGTATTGGTATAAACCTTTGAAACCATTACCGTAAATTTATCCGCATTAAGAAAAAAAATTTCATTACGCTCTTAAAACATTGTCTCTTAGTAAGTTACCCACGTTTTTAGTGAAAGGGAGGCAAGACAACACATAATACGCTTAAGCATTATTGATGAAATCAATCATATATTTAATTTTATGTGCTTCTAAATTAATGTTCTTAGATACTTTAAAAACGTGTACAGAAGAAGAAATTAAAAGCATTCGAAATGGCGCTGACTTGGCAATGAAGTGTTCAATTGATGAATTCACACATGTGCATATTGAAAATGACATAGTTAAGTTCTATGGAAAAGCGAACTCTTCTATTTCTACTCATAGTTTCCCCGACAAATTTTCTGAAGATAAGCACGTTATCCTGGAAAATTTAGACCGTCTCATAGGAAAAAAGCCTATTCAAAGCAGTAAGTTAACAATGGTGAATGTGGCTAATGTTCAACTTTACAGACCATTCTATACCACGAATGCTAAGGTATATAATATTTGCAAAGTATTAATTGTTAACTGCACATTTCAAGGTAATGCGCTGTTATGGGACGACGATATCTTCTACATAAATTGCGAAAAGGCAATAATTAATGTTACACACTCCAAATTTTCAAACATTATTGCGAAAAGTCTTTTTGTTACAAATGCTACTAGTGTTAGAAGAAATTGGGCATTCTTTAACTATAATTTATTCAGGAAAATACGACTTGTAACATGCCCATTTTTGTCGTATTTTAACATCAGATTTATTGGAAATACATTCACAAAGATCAATGGTAACAATATGATTTGTTCGGAAGGTTATATCAAGTTTGCCCAAAATACTGTCAGTCATAACAACTTATTTTTTGCCTTAATATATGGAAATCAAATTACGTATTTTGAAGTGGATGGCAATCATTATATTTCAAATGAAGCAGCTGTGTTCATTTCAGTTTCAAATTCAAGCATCAGCGATACACTATACCTAAAATTTTCTAACAATATTTTTGAAAGCAATATTTTACGTGGAGACCAAGCATTTGATTTAGAAGCGGATGAGATTCATTTTGTAAATGACAACTTTAAAGGTAATCAATTGAATCAATATTTTCATTTTGAAAAAGGAAAAATATTAATTGAAGCGTGCACATTGGAATACAATTATTACATGCCTAACAACTCATGTCCATTGTTAACAAAATCTCAACTAAATAGGACAAAATTTTTTTTTAATGTGCTAAATTTTCCTGACGAAAGTCTCAGCTACCGGCTAAATTTTATATGTCCTTGGCTGCAGGGCCTCTCAAGTCAAAAGTTTTTACGGAAAGAATACCTCATTGATAATGATGAAGATAATTTGAGAAGAAGACTTCATGCTAAGTTAATTCAGGATTGGCCTTTGCACATTGAAAACCATTGTACATGCTACATGTAAAGAAAAAAAAACTAATTTATAGACTATTTAAACACAATTTAGCATGTATTTTTGAACACGTATTTTACTGTGAGCTGCCTTTAGCATTCTTTAGCATAAGCTATTTAAAAAGAAAATTTGTTTTGTGTCAATAATATCAATGTTTTCCAAATTCATGCATGTATACATTCTACATATTTGTTATTTTGAAAATTTTTTCTCAACCTAACGTATAAATTGATAGATATATGCTCTAGTTACTAAAATATAAATTTCAAAACTATATAGTAATTCCATGAATTCAAAACAAAGTTTCTATGCTAAACCTATAAATTCATTTTATATAACATAGAACACAACACATACATTACAAGAAATTTAAACAGTGCCATGTGACGTCATCAAATAACTAGTGAAAGTGCGGCGTAGATTATACACTATGCTTAACTGAAGGTGAAAAATGTTTTTTACAAATTTATATATCTTAAAACTAATATAGTACCTAGCTCATCATTAATTGTTTAAATACTATTGGTTTACTATGCAAATCAAAAAAAAATTTGTTTGTAGCCATAGTTGTTCACGAGTCAAAATTTAGCAAAAATGTTATCCCATATGTCAATTTATAAAGGAAAAAATGAAGTAGATGCAATTGAATTTAATTTCATGAAAATGCCAAATACCAGATGTTCAATTACATCATCAATTCTAATTGGTTAATGCTAATACTATTAAATAATGTAAAGATCTTATCTGTATCATTTGAATTTCTTGAGTCAATTTTGCATTTAATGAATTTAAGAGTTAAGTTGTGCGAACAAGGGAAATACCTTAAATTATTGATTATTGAAGAGGATCAAGACAAATTTTTACCGGCAATTTGTATAATAGAAACTCAGCTAAATTCATCTGTAAGTTTTATCAATGCTGGAGGCCCAAAAACGCATTTAAGAAAAAAAGACAATATTCATTTCAAGAAGTATGTTTTATTATCACATATTTGATTACGTCATTTTGTTTTGCTGTTAGAGGGCTACAACAATTTGTGCTATAATTTCTTGTAATGCTGCAACTAGAAAAAAGCTTCAAGAGAAAGACTGATTTCTCTGCAGCTCTTAGTAGTTTAAGTTTCCAGTAAAATATAATTGGTTTCATGCAAAGCAACCTTTATGATTAATCGACAATAAGTTTGCTTGTTTTTCAAATCAAAGTTCTGAAAAGGGCATAGATCTAGTTTGTAACATCATTTGTAAGAAAGCTACCAAAAATTTTTTTTAGTGCATGGAGGAACCGATTGTCACCCAACTTGCTCTCACCTCTAATAAGCGCACATCTCGCCATATATACACCAAAACTGCATTTCAATCAACAAATGGAAATAAGACTCATCTTTATTTAGGTAAATTACTATTACTTCTCAAGGAAATATAATAGATAGGGTCAAAAGTAACATAAACTATGTTATATATAACTATGTAACCTTTCAGTCTTCTTCCTACATATATCATGTAATTTTTTTTCCATAAATAGATGTGTTCAAATCCCAGGATTCACAAATTTCCTAGTAGAATTGAAGAAAATTGCTTGAGAATGTGGAAAAACAGTCTGTGCCTTCTTAGTTTTTGAGCCATAAACGTTTAAAAAAATTTATAGGATCATGAAAAATTTTCAAAATTCCCAAGGTTGCGTAAGGTTAAGCTTAAGAGCATTTGCAAAGTAAGAATAGATCTATTTTGTTTTAAATTAATATGTCGCTTGGCAAATTTTTTTTACAGAAGAACTAATATTAACATATTTTATGACGATGTTGTTTGCACATCTCAACTCTAAGTTTAAAGAATCATATTCCCTAATGAAACGTACTTTGTTTCTTGAATACTTATATTTTTCTGACTGTGATTTTGAATTACAAAGTCGAATTTACGGATACTCTCCATACATGGCTATATTTCTAAGAAAGTAAAGAGGAGGCCTTAAATTTGATAGGGTATTTTTATATTATACTTTGGCAATTTTTTTCTCAATGAATCAAATCCAACACCCAAACCGTAATATAATTTTAGCCTAGTGGTTGGGCTACTCAACGAATTTAACAAGCTGAGAAGAGTGCAATAGTGTTAAATTTATACAATATTCGGCATATATATATATATATATATATATATATATATATATAAAGTATATATATCTGGCGCAAAACAATTTGGCGATGTTATATTTGGCACTAAATTAAAAGTAACTATTTAGTACCAATTAAAAACGTAATATACAGAAAAAAATGTTCAGTCAGATTTATTCAAAATTGTTTATGTGTGGATTATTTACAATATGTAGATATAAGAAATATAGAATTGCTGAAAAACTAGTTTCTTCTTACCAAGTGTAGTGACTATAAGAGAAAATTTAAAAGTCTTGAAAAAAATATATATATTAGAATAGATTCGTTATGAACACTCTTTGGTAATTTACAAATTCGCTATGCATCCCTTTAGCTTTCTTCCTACATATGCAATGCAATTTTGCATATGCAATGTGTCAAAATCACAGGATTCACAAATTTCTTAGTAGGTTTGAAGAAAATTTCTTGTGAATGTGAAAAAAACAGTTTGTGATTGAAAGTAACTATAGACAGTTTAGGGTTAATTGCAGTCATATTAGAGTTGGTATTTATATCAAGGACATCCTAAATATTTTTCAGATGTTACTATGGTTTAAACCCTGGGATAAAATGGAAAACAATATTTAATTATAATAAGTTTCTGTTCTCTTAAAATAAGTAACATATAGGTAAAATAGAATTTCTAGTTTCTATCTGAGAAAGAATTTGCCATTCATTGCTGAGATTGCCTGTACTAACATGATCTAATTGTAGTACCACATTTATACAACCACCTTAATACATACAAAGTCTACATGAAACCTTTCACATTGAATTCTATAACTTAGCTTAGAAATCAATTGTTTTGTGATAAAATTTACACATAAAGTCAGTCTTAACGTAAAGTTGTAGTTCATATAACTTTTTAAGTTTCTCAAGCGCTTTTTGGAATAACACAGTAAAAAATTAGTCTGGATACAGATCAGAATATTTGAAAAGGCTTTCTTATTCAATTTGTAGCAAAGAAATGAATTATAGGTAAGTAATTGAGAAGTATTTTCTCTGCTACACCGCGTCTTAGGACTTCGAGCGCGGCGCTTTTCAATGAGTTGGACAATCTATGTAAGCAAAAGTATACATTTAAGGTTTGCTGTCACTCTCATTCAGGTTACAACTCACGATTATCAGAACCTCAACTTTGGAGGTAATTTGAATTAATGGAAAACAAATCAAAGTTGTCATCAAAAAGCCAATGTTTTCATTTACTTCGGAAGGAACAATTTAGCCCACATTTTCACCATATATGAGAACACATTCACAATGCGTAAATTTCCCAAAACGCTTAATAAAGTTGCTCAAGAATGTGAGGAAATACTTTTAAATGGACACACTGCAAGTTAAGGTTAATATTATTCCTTGCAGCAACTGAATGAAGTAATTGAATGCAAATGAAAATGTAAAGTGATTATTAACATAAGAAAGCATATAATATGAAAATCCAAAGCAACAATCCATGCCAGATTACTTCAAACAAACTCTCTTTGATATTAGCATTCAACTTTAGATTCGAGAGTCGCAGAAATTTCCATTAAAGACTATGATCTAAAAATTATACAATACAACAAAGTTAGTTCAAATTTTGAGAATAGAAAATTATACATCCATTGGCCTAATATTGATAACATTGACTGATTCAGAGGGGGATAGCGTGCCCACGAAAGCTACAAGTACATATATTAAGTTAAAATGACTTTACTGAATTCCCTCTTTTAATTACATTGTAGTTCTCAATAAAATCTTTTGATTTGAAAAAATTATTCGCTTATGGCATTGTAAAAAAATACCAAGTAGCACATTTGTTCAAAATATATAGTATATGTGTTTAAATAATTTTAGGAATTGCAAGCCCATCCTAACTAAAATTACTGGATCCACAGTTGGGTGATAGAGAGACCTGATCAAATCTTGTAATTTATTCATCGGCTTGCTTAAAACGAAAACTTCAATTAAATTTAATTGATCTCATTCATTCCAAATTTAACTTTAAGTATTTTCTATGAGTTAAAGAAATAATTTATATCATTATTTATTATTTATAAAGTTTAATTGGAAAATTCTTCAATATTGCAATATCTTTTGCTTAACTGAAAATGGAGGGGGAAGTTAAATTAGTGCGATCTCAGTTAATGTCTGTAAGCTGGGCAGCATTTCCAAGAATCGCGTCATCAAACAGCGTAATTGGACGATTTTTTTGGGTGTGTATTACTTGCACATATTTTGTTATATTGTCTGCATGCATTTACATCAACATTGATTCATACTTAAAGTATAAAATGACAGCAAATGTTATTGATACGCCCGCACATGGAAATTCATTATTACCAGATGTATGTATATGCAACTTGAACAAGGCTAAGATGGGAAACAGTAAAGTTGACAATGCCCGAGATACTCTAACAATACTTAACTTAGGGCCCTGCGAGGCCTCGAATTTTCGAGTCTCTCGAGTCGAGTCGAATCGGGTCGAGTAGAGC
>CABFPE010000313.1:836536-876871 GCA_900660155.1 Hofstenia miamia
ATATATATATATATATATATATAACATTCTATTTTAATAATTGTGATATAAAGATTGTTTTATATCTTGAAGTTTCGTATTATTATTACTTAGTTTATTCGTAAATAATATTTTTTGAATGCATGGTAATTTAAATAAAGATTTAAAACACATTGTTGCATTTCTATTATAGACTTTGACCAATTTGAAGGCGTTTATTTCAAAATTTAGAAAATATTCACTTCTAAAAATGTATTAAAAATTTGATCAAATTTTAATGCGATCTATTTAATATTTGATGAACATTTCAGAATATTAACGCAGATTACCTGAATGGTTTTACTTTTGATTTTTATCAAATTATGATTATTTTATTTAACGAGTTTCAATTTCTTTTTTTTTGAAGAAAATTTATTAAATCTGGTCGAAGATTTGATAGCTAGAAGATTATTTGCTTTATTTTTAACAGAAATGTTTGGCAGACATAATCCATGTAACTTCTATTAGACAAAAATTGATCTTCAATAAATTTTCAATATAGGAATTTATTTATTGGAAATTTAAATGTATTTTAATGGCACTGATTAAATCTTCTTTAAAATTGCCATAATTGAAAGTAGAAATTCTTTACTAAATGTTTATATTAAGTACATGAAGAGTATTTAAAATTAGACAACTTTAAATTTATATAACTCATTTAGTTTAAAAATACTTAAAGGTTTTCAAAGCAATGGATGCATCATTATATTACTAGTGGTATTCGTTATCTTTTATTTATTGTTCATTATTGAATAAATTTTAACTCAATCTATGGAACAGAGAAAATGCCAAAATTATTTAGTGATGTGACAGCTTAAATTTGAATGGAAAAATCTTCAAGCATTTTATCAATGTGGTATAATTATACTTTGGTACATTCTGTTTGATATTTGAAAGTAAAATATAATCACATTATCTAATATTACAGATGAAAATGTATAAAATTCCTAAAAAAATATTTACAAAATTATTGGAAACTTTTTCTACAGCAATGAGAATATGAGAAACCTTTTGAAAATTTATTTGGAAATTGGGTTTAGTCCTTTAATTCTGAAATTTAAATGAATAAAACTTAAAAAATTGCATTTTTATTCAACTTAGATATTTTCAATGTTAGTTACACAATAAATTTTCACAAATATTATAATATTAATCTTGTGCAAAAATAGAATTTTGAAATTGTATGCATTTAATTTATAATAGGATAAATCACTTTAGTATTGTGAGTTCTACTTGATAATAAATGTTGCAACTCTATTGTAATAAAGATAATTTACAGAGCAATTTTTGCTTAAAATATGATAGCCCTATTTATTGAATTACTAAAAATTTGGACTTTCTTAATAAATCAATATTTCCATTGGCACAACAGATGGCATTAGCCTCCAAAGTAATTTCAAAAATACATTGCAAACATTGCTATTTTAAATGCACTGTTATTCCATCATTTTAAGCTGTTTATCAGTAATGAGTTATTACTTGGATATTTCATAGGGCCACAAAATTGGGGAAATTACTGAAATTCTATACTTTAAAGTTTGTTACAACAAATGTCTACTTGAATGACTTTTTATTGCTTAGTTTCGTTTTTTGGACCTCAAATGATCATGTCCGATTAAAGGCTATCTTGACTATAGCCATTTCTATAATCTATACAACGTTACACAAAATGGGTGAAAATGTAGCCTCTGATAATTAGAAAATTCATAGGTTAGGTTAAAATAATAAAATTTAGTTAAAATTTTATAAACAATTAAGGTCCTTTCAATGTGCTGTCTGCTGCAAACGCCTTTTACACATTTTTAACCAAAGACAAATAATTTACACCCTATTTAATTAATTTGAAAAATTTAATGATATAACTTTCTCGAAAGTAGGTAGATAATTTTTACTAATAACAAAACAGCAATAAATGTTTATAAATACATGATTACATAATCCTAAGTTGGAAAAAAATTTACACTTGCATTTTTAGATTCTAACAAATTCTTTTCTGATCATCAGCACAATTGCTGTGGAAAGATTTCTAGCAGTACTCTTTCCCATTTTTTACAAAAATTCAATTTCCAGAAAAGTTTGTGTATTTATTATTGCATTACCTTGGATATACACTTTCATAACAATAGTTTACAAGGGGTTTGCAATACTGAGGTTTACCAATTGGACTTGCATGAAGGACTTTTCAAATAAATATGCAACTAGTTTTGGATTTGTGAATATGATATCTTATTTTGCACTTCAAATTCTGTTACCAATTTTTTGCTACAGCTGCATTGCCATAAAATTGTCAAGAACTCCTGCAGCTAGATCAGGTACGCAACTAATTATATTATTTCACAATTATTGAGTATCAATATTCTGTCAAGTTAGTAAATGATTTTGTTTTCAAACAGTTGCTATCAAAATCTATTTACATATTGGAAGAATGAACTATGATGCTTTGAATAAAGAATATCGTTTACAATGAATTTTGTGTGGTGGAATTTTGACAGCAATTTATTATATGTTTACCTGAACTTAACATTAATCTTCAAGGAAGGATTTTAAATAAAATACGTGCACTCAATTATAGGTATGATTCTCTATTATATAAATTATGAGAATAGTTTTCATAATATCCTAATAGACGTATGTAAAAGTTAACATTTACAATATCAACTAAGTCAATGTGTAGCTCAGCCCCAGAGGCATAGATGTAAGTTTTGTTTATCCTTTAAAATTTAGTATTTTTCTTCAAATTTATAATTTACCAGATTTGTAGGAATATTATAAAATGCAAATACAACTATATTTTGGCCGCCTTTACAAAAACGAGGAATACTATACTTTTAAGCTAAATCTGAGAAAGCCAATATGTAGGTAACATTAAGAAAACTGTTTTTGATAATAAAATGTAGGTGCAGTTAATTATTTAAAACATGATAGTAAGAAAATAGTAACTTACAATATATTTCTGATCAAACAGTAAGATACAGAATCCAGAATTGTTTCATTTTTTTGGCAAAATTATTATTTTTATGCAAATATTACTTAAACTGAGGAACCACACTGAAATTTCCTCTTCCAAAATTCTATACTAGTTTTTTCAAATGCAGCAACAAATCTTATTTTGAAATTATTGAAATTAATTAATGTGCGATCCAGTTGCTTAGTTGAATATCTCCATCATTGATTTAAGCTTTTGCGTATAAAACACGCTTTGTTAAAACTAAATTTTCACAAAGACTATACCTCTATGCACTAAAACAAAAAATCAAACAAAATCCAATCAAGAATTTTCTATCAAATGTTTTTAATAAGCATTGTTGTGTAGAATTTTTTCGTTTTCTAATAAAAACTAGAAATTGCAAATGAAATTTTCTGAAAAACTGCATAACATTTTGGGAATCTCTACTCTCAAATCATACATAACACAGCAAGTTTTATAAAATTTATATCATCAAAAACTTTTTATGTTACAAAGTTTTTTAAATGTTTTCAAAACATTGCATCTTCCTTTTTTAAAATGAGTTACATTTAGGGATGCAATTTAATGCAATATTTTTTCAAAAACTTTTTATTTTTCAAAGTTTTTTGAATGTTTTCAAAACATTGCATCTATTATAGTTAAAATGAGTTACATTTAGGGATGCAATTTAATGCAATAGCTTTTTTAAGATCTGTTAATTTGAAGATTTTTCAAAAGCTAATATTATACATTATCTTCTTTTGTCAAAAATCACACATGTCCACAACTATGCAAATATGAATTGCAGAAAAACAGCAATTGCTTATTGCCTTTAAAAAAACAAAATATTTGCCCCACAAAGCAAAGCCTTGAAATTTTTACGCAAATAGTCAAGTGAACTACCAGGATTGGGTTTATTGCGGCAGCAGTTTATTTTCAAATTCCACACACTAAATTGTGATCAAATACTTTGCAAACTCACCAATAACTTAAGCAAATAAGGATTTTGTGGTTGAAAGTGAAAAAAATAACGCCTTTTGTGGAATAATAATGAATTAGACATTTATCCTATAATTAGTTGTGCTAAGTTTCTTCTTTTAAAAAGATACCAAGCTGCCTATAATGAAAACGTCCTCCAATACATAATGGTGCTTAAACATGCATTAATGTTTTAAATTCATCAATGAGAATAAGATTAATGATGAATTTAAATCAAAATTAGTGAANAAATATTTAAAAAGTAATTTAGCTAACTTTGCAATAAATTTTTTTGAGTTAAATATAAAAATTCACAATCTGTTCAAAATTCCAAAATCACAAAACCCTGCCTAATTTCTTGTTCTTCCACAAAAATAAATAGAAATTTTTTTATAAAACTTAGTTTTTTTTGAAACAGTGAAAGAGCAAAATATTTTTGTTAATGAATAAATCAAAATTTAGTTACATTAAGAATTAAAAATCTTAGGAATTTCTTTGAAATTTTGAATTGAATTTCAAAGAAAAGCATCTGTTTAGGAGGACAACGTAAAACTAGTAAAGTTGTATCAAAAGCAAAGAATAACACCACTCGGATGCTATTCGTCATAACCATAATATTCATTGTATCAACGTTACCCAATCAAGCACACTTCTACATCTTCATGAATGTTCTTAACTATCAACTGTGGGGATACGAAACTGTTTACGAACAGATAGCAAAGTTATGCATGCTCAGCAATTTAGCTGTCAATGTTTTTGTTTATCCCATTGCAAACATTGAATTTAGAAATGCTATGTTCAAAATTATGCCAAAAAAAATTACTGTTTGTTGTAATATCTTTGTATAAATGCTGAACATTAAATAAACTTTTATGTCTTTTGGGTTATACCTTTTTCGGACTAAAAGCTAAACTAGGGCAAATTTTAAATAAAATTTGAATTCTGGACAAACCATGTAGCAACTTTAGACGCCTCTTGTGTTGATATGTTAAATATTTGAAGTTGTCGGACTACTATAACATAATTATGCAATGCAAATTGCAGCTACTGCTAAACTCTAGTTCAGAAACTTCACAGAATATACATTAGCATAAAAAAATATTTTGCAATGCTAATTCTATGTTGCAAGATGTCATTGAATTTGTGTTCAATGTAGTAATAACACGTGATTTATAAATGCATTGCAAATTCGCAAAATATGAATAATTTTAATTAATAATAATTTCAATGAATGTTTATGTTTCATTACTGTAAAAAGAAAACAACAAATCGCTTAGATTCAATGCGCGCTATTTATAATGAAGTTTTAAGGCGATAATTAGTAGCTCTACTAAAAATTAACATAGTAAATGCTCTGTAGAACTATGATATAATTTCTTTTAGTAATTTGCTTCAATCTCCACAGCTAAATAAGTTATTTAAAATAAAATATATTACTACACTGAAGCTGCAATACCATGATATAGAGATGCAAAATCGAAATATTATTTGGTTAAGTATACAGTCAGGAAAGCAATATGAAATATTCTAATGCAGAATTTATGAGACTAAATGCAAGTGGAACTTCATTAATTAATTTTTAGCCAAAGAAAATCATTACGTTGCGAAATCCAAAAATTAAGAATAGCATGCAACATACATTCCAATGAAAAAAAATTTCATCAATGTAAATTATTGGGAAAATCAAGATTGAATATCTTAAAGAAATGTTCTTGTTCTATTGAACTACGGAGAATGTATTTATTTAAAATACATATTTGCAAATCAATTCAGGTTTAAATATGGAAAAATTCATGCCGTATTATCATTTTCTAATTACTGGTGAAATATACATAGGGCAGGTGTAAGAAGTATAATTATGTAAGGTTTGGTGAATGATGGTGAAATATACATAGGGCAGGTGTAAGAAGCATAATTATGTAAGGTTTGGTGAATGATGGTGAAATATACATAGGGCAGGTGTAAGAAGTATAATTATGTAATGTTTGGTGAATGATGGTGAAATATACATAGGGCAGGTGTAAGAAGTATAATTATGTAATGTTTGGTGAATGAAGGTGAAATGTACATAGGGCAGGTGTAAGAAGTATAATTATGTAAGGTTTGGTGAATGATGGTGAAATATACATAGGGCAGGTGTAAGAAGTATAATTATGTAATGTTTGGTGAATGATGGTGAAATGTACATAGGGCAGGTGTAAGAAGTATAATTATGTAAGGTTTGGTGAATGACGGTGAAATGTACATAGAGCAGGTGTTAGAAGTAAAATACCAATGAGATTTCTGCCACATAGCAAATTATAGGCGATTATTGAGTTTATATGAAATTAGTACATATAATTGATCAAATGAGCAGTACACAGTAAAACATTAGAATGGAAAATTTAAATGGGTTAATAGTGCTCTATTCCAAAGCTTTTTTGTTAGAACTAAGAACTATTTTAATTGAACAGACGCTCTGATCAAAATTTAATTCCCTTAGATGCTATGATCATCACTAGATGTGATGATGTGTGCATGTACAACGTAAAGAAGGGGAAACATTGAAAAGGGCGAACTATTTAATAGCAAGAATTTGTTCACAATCTACTGAAACTGTTCACTAAAGTTTTTCAACAACCTTAATAGTTGGCATCTTAATAAAATATTGTTAAGTTGTTCAGTATAGATATAAGATATGGTATATATGACATTAAGGCTACAATTTTCTTGAAATAAATTCTGTATGTTCTGTATATTTTGAAAATTTAAGAATTTTCATTGTGATCATATTCTTAGGCTTACGTTCCACAATGGTAATAAAAAAATTTTCAACCGTCCCATTATGGTAACCATAATATGGTGCATATTTGTATGTAACCATGCCACAATTGTTACCTCAGTTTGGTTTATCACTACTGCTTTAGCCGAACAAATGTTTTCGTGTAATTGGTCTTAGTTATGATATTAAATTTTTCTTGGTTAATGGTAATAAATTTCAGATTTTTGAATGGCGTTTAAGGTCTTCTTTAATCCTAGTTTGTAGATGTCGCCTTGTTTCCCCAATTTATGAGGCTGAATACTTATCAGTTATATTTGTAAACAATGGAGGAAGCCAACTGTATCGCAATAGGGTCTTTGTTACTGAAAAATGANATGCTCCAATAGCGTTGTGGTTACCAACATAGGTTCCTCCATTGAGTATGCAGAAACAAGGATGTTCTTGACAAAGTAAAAATACTTGATATATGAAATCTTTTCTGCTAACTTGTTCTATTTCGAATTGAAATAATGATTGAAACCAGCGATGAAAAAAAAACAAACCAATTACCTTGTATCACATGGGGTGGGTAATTCCATTGCTATGCTTAGTGCTAGATTGTGGTTCTTCAAATGGTTGACAGCTATGGACTATGTATGTACATATATATATATATATATAAATATATATTCCATATATATATATATCTATATTATATATATATATATATATATATATATATATATATATATATATTATGATTATTATGGTTAGTTTTGATGTAAAATCGTTATTCACGAGCATGTCTGTTGAAAAAACTATTAATCATGTACTTGATTTTATTCCTAAATATCAAATTATTGCTTCACATGAAACTCTAAGACGTTTACTTAGATTAGCGTGCTTAAATGTTAAATTCAT
Organism: Hofstenia miamia; assembly: GCA_900660155.1. NCBI lineage: Eukaryota > Metazoa > Xenacoelomorpha > Acoela > Hofsteniidae > Hofstenia > Hofstenia miamia. Next base: position 844,141 of record CABFPE010000313.1, read on the forward strand.
GTTCAATGATGTTGTATTTGAACAAATTGACGGAATGGCAATGGGTTCATCGTTGGGTTCAACAATGGCTGCATTTGCCATAAATTTGATTGAATATAAATTTGAACCATTAAGGAATCCAAAGCCGTTAATATACTTAAAGGTATGTCGACGACATTTCTACATTATTTGAATAAGAGTCAGAAATTGACAGTTTTAAAAAACATCCTAACAACCAAATTGTAGAACTAAAATTTACAGTGGCAATAGAAAAAGATCAAACATTAAATTTCTTCGATGTATCAATTATTAAAACAGAAAAATCATTTGAAACAAAGCTGTATGTAAAACCGACTAATACAGGATTGTATACTCCCTACCAATCGCAATGTGATATAAAACATTAGAAAAATACAATTAAATGTTTACAGGAAAGAGCAAACCAAGCATCTTCAAATTATAACTTTATACGATTTTATAAAATAATGGATATCCTCAGAGATTAATTAAAATCATGTAGATGAGGTAAATTTTTAAGGAACATAAATAACAACCAAGCTGAATCAAATGAAGAAACACATTTAAAGCAAGTATATTGGAAACCTCCATTCATTAATGACAAAGTTAAAGTGTTCCAATCCAAAATAAAGAAGTAAATTTTAAAGTTAAATATATCGAGAGTAACACGAATATTAACATAATTACAAAATCAAAATATTTTAACAAACAAATATATTGTAGCAAAGTTGCTGTCTTCTTCACTTGTTTAAAAATATATAATTGTAAAGATTGTCAACAATCTTACATCGGGGAGACACGCAGACATTTTGCTACAAGAATTCATGAACATCTATCAGGACATCTAAACTCTGAAATTCACCAAAATCATCATAGAATTAAGAAGGAAAATATTTAAATATTATTTAAAACTAATTATACATTAATTGCAGAAGCATTATATGTCAAGGAAGAAATCAAATCAAATTTAATGAACAAACAAAAAATGTATTATAACATCAATATTTTTGGTGCTTGCAATATATATATATATATATATATGTAGAAAGAAGTATCTTCTTACAATGACTACATTTACTGATGATAGAAACGTGCAAACTACAAAAACCACTAACATAGTAAATGACGTGATGATCTTGGTCAGAAAAGTCATCCAATAATTGAGAATTATGAGTTTAGTAACTTGTTTAATATCAGTTGAACAATTTATTTCTTTTTCTACAATCATTAACTAAATGAAATAATCCATCCTTTAAAATTGAAATAATTCTAATATTTTTCTCGCTGTCCATGATGTTTTTGCAGAAACGAAATAGTTTGAACCAATTAATTGTCTGTACCACCCAAACCTTTTTTCAACCATCCCTGTATTAGGGAAACGCACTTCAGTGAAATTTTCCAATAAAGAACTAAAAGTTTTCTGTTTGTAGCATTCAAAAAGTAGAGTTTGAATTCTGAATATTCTTTTTCGTTTTTTCAATCTGTTAAATGCTGTCAATGAAACGTTATTCTTAAAGGAGCAGGTAATGAAGGAAATTTAGTAGGTACAGCACGCATGATTTTAATTTGCGGTGCAATAGAAGCTTTCCTAAATTAGATTTTAAGTAAATTTTTACTATAAAAATGTGCTAATAGCGATTTTAAAAAATTACAAACAATAATTATTAAGGGTATGTTAGAAACTCAATCATTAAAAAATGAAATATTACATAAAGAGGTATTTTGATTAAATGTATACCTTTGTTTCTTTCGTTTTTGCTGAAAGAAGTGAAGTCACTGTCCGCGAAATGAAGCCCACATACAGCACTGTTCGCATCTTAATTTTTAGAGAAATTGTAAACAGCTATACCTTTATAGCGTTTGTCATGTTTAACACTGCGATACCCAGTCTTACAACCCACTACTGCACAGTTTCGAGGCATGAGAATCACCGAGTTACACGTGAAACCACAAAGCAAACAATGTTGTTATTTTGACCCTCTGATTAAAAAGCGATAATAATTTAATACATCTGGCTTCACATCCATCTCTTATTAAGTAATCTATGGTTTAAGAAATTTAAATAGAATGTTTCTATTCTAAGTAAAGTTAAACACAAATTTTCGAAGCATTGCTAAAAAACATAAACGTTCTTGTTAACAAGTAATATTGACTTAGTGCTAAAGTTTTGGATAAATTATTCTTATAATAACTTGAATATTCACATAGTAAGTAACTAAAGCACCGATTACACTGGTTCAACTTGGGGAATTCGTCAAGCAAATTCAATAGTAGATGGAACTTTTTACATCCATCCATGTTTGCCTCATATTGTCAATCTCTAATATATATATATATATATATATATATATATATATAGTTTTAATTAACATTAATGTTATCAAGGACATGCTCAATCAATGTTATAGTAGAACAAACAGCTTAAATTATTCATTTTCAAATGGAAATTACTGTAAATTCAATGATTCTCTTCACCAATTTAATCCTTATGCTCTGCAAATAATTGATATTGACAATTTCTTAAGTTGTTGGTATCAAAATATCTAATACTTAATTGATAATTGTATAGTAAGAAAACGTAAGAAGCGTTTATGCGTACCGGAATATTTTTCCTCTCATTCATTCATTTATTAAATAAACTTGAAACAATTAAGAAACGGAAAGAAAGAAAGAGATTAATTATCAGTATCATTAGAGGAAATAAACAATTTTAATGAATCTGTTACTCTGGATAAAACTGTGTATCTAACAGCTTTTCAAAATGCAACTTCAAAAGATACCTTTAAATATTTAAGATCATTTTCGTCAAAATAAGGTTTTCCTAATACCATGGTGTTCGAAAACAGTATTGCGAATGGTTCAAGTGAAAAAGCTTAACTGCTTTCTCTTTACTTTTCAATGATTTTCACTAAAAATACAAAGTTGATATACAATCATTTAAGAAAACACAATTAATATTCCTTGATGAATTTCATTTCACAGAATTTGACATTTATCAAATTATTATAAAGATGAAATTCAATTCGTCTCATTCAGTAGATGCCTTGTCTTCAATTTTCATTGAAAACACTGCATCATGTATTATACTTCATCTTTACATTATATTTAATCACATCATTGAAAAGTGTATATTTCCTCAAATTTGGAACATATCGTACATTACCCCAATACATAAAAGCGGAAATAGAGCTCAAATTAATAATTATCGACCAATTAGTATTCTTCCCAGAGTATCATTAATTTTTGAAAGATTGTTGTTTAGCTTCATATACAATTATGCAGAACCTAAATTAAGTAAGTCACAACATGGCTTTAGAAAAGGTTCTCCTACGGTTTCAAATTTCTTAGGATATCTTGACTTGATTTACTTTGATGAGAATATATCTTGCTACCCCATATACTTCGACATTTACAAAGCATTTGATACCGTACCACACGATAAATTACTTGAAAAGTTGTCATTATTTGGATTTGATGCTAAATTTCTGAGATTTTTCAATTCATATTTAGAAGATATAATACAATGTATGAATATAAATGGAATTTTATCTTCTAAACAAGAAGTAACTAGTGGTATACCACAAGGGAGTATATTGGGTCCTTTATTATTTAAAATTTTTATCAATGATATTACAGATTGCATTGAAAATAAAACGTCTATATTATGATAATCAATGTTATAATATTCAAAGTCAAATAAATCGCATAAATATTCTGGTGTAAAAGAAATAAAACAAAATTTAATGCAAAATATCAAATATGATTTGCTTCAGAAAATCACAAAACAATTTTGATGATTATTGTATTGATGAAGTTTTAATACCACAAGCCAATGCCATCAAAGATCTTGGTATACAAATTGATGAAAACTTGAAATGGAAATATCACTATGAAAATACTATATCTAAAGATATCAAGTTATTTGTATTTCTAAGAAGAAAAATTTCATTTTTATCACCTAACAGTTTAAAAAGTCAATTATATAAAAGTTACATATTATATTATTTAATATACGGTTCACAAATTTGGTATACATCAAGCACTGGTTTAAAAAGCTGGAAACATTTCAAAGACGTTGCATTCACTGGGCTTCAAATAAGAAAAATGTAGACTATAATGAATTAACGTGACTTAAGATTTTACCAATTTCCATTGAATTTCAACTTTTGGACTTAATATTTTTAAATAAACTACTAAAAAATAAATACAACATTGATCCATATGATGATATAAAATTCACTTCAAAGAGAGCCGGTTTAAGAATGCATGGAAAATCAATACTACTATCTCGAAAAGTAATTAAATCTATATCATCATCAAACTATTTTTACAGAATGGTTCATTTAGCAAACGTCATCATAATCAATACTAACATCGAAGTATTTGCAAGACCAAATTTTTTCAAATTTGAAATATATGAATTTTTCACTAATTACGTTATTCTAACTTTGATGTTAACAACATATGTATGGTTTTTATCCTGTGCCTGCAGTAAATTTCGTGCTTCTATATCTTCTAAATCGCTTTATATAAAGTAGAATGAGATCATATTCATGCTTTTCAAAGTAGCATTCAACCTTGAGAAACTCAACTTTGGCAATTTCACTGTATTTTGTAAAATTTTAGTTATTTTTTATGTATCATTCAAAGTGGCATTATAAGTCATTTAGTTTAGTCTATATATATATATATATATATATATACATGCAATAGCAATCTGCCATTATGTAGTTAGCTCAAGCAATATAATATTTTAAATGATATCGGCCTCTGACAGTCCACTCAATATTTTTATAATTTATATTACATGTGGCAGTTATATTTTGCGCAAGTCCATGTTAATGTGCATATCAGTATTCTGATTATTCAATAAAAAATTTTAACGTGCGAAAAATAATATTTAACAAATTCTAACATTGATGAATATTATATAAGTATATTTATATTGAAGTAATTGTATCTCAAAACATTCAGTTACTTTTTGGCTTGTAATACAAATGATAAAATAAAAAATTTGCTTAGTTTGAAGAACTCAATTGTGAAAAGATGTTTAGAAGACGTACATTTAAGACGTCTTACAACGTTTTATACCATTATAAGATGGGTATAAAACTTTATATTCCCTATTGGGCAAACATATGAAGAAACTGAATGGATAAAATTTGACGTCATATGACGTCATCTCTTAAAATCGCTCAGCATTTCAATTCCATTTTTTTAACTGTAATTTGTATATTTTTATTGCAGTGGTAGATAAATTCGACATTTCTTAAATGTCATTTGCTGTGCAGCTAGATACAAGTCTTAGCTTCAACATGGATAAAAAATTTTTTGCTCTAACTGTTATTCTAGTGGTGTCATTTAGTCAAAATATTTCTATTCTTTTTCAAAGGGAAGTACCAGTTTTTCGAATGTTTGGCTTAATTCTGTTGTTGGAAATCTTAAATCTAAAAATGTCATGTATTGGGTAGATAGACACATATCTTAGCTTCAAAATCAATAAAAAAATTTTGCACTAGCTATTATTCTAATGGTGTCAAAAAGCCAAAATATTACTTCTATATATGTTTTCAAATGAAAATGTTGGTTTTTAGAATCCTTGATTAAATTCATTGTCAAATTTTAAACAGCTTGAATTGTTGTTCATTTCTATTTTACTTGAAATATTAGGAAATAAATAAAATATAAAGTAAATCTGATTCTACAAATGATTGTGGCGACAATATTTTGCATTGAACATTTGAATCATTTACATAATTCAGTATGAATTCTTCAGAATATAGGAATCGTGCTGCTGAAAGTAGTAATATAATTTAGTTTAATAAATTTTTTTAGTCTCCATTATTATCTTGAATCGTGCAAATATGTATATATTTCAGTTGTAATTAATATTTTTATGGATATTAATTGTACAGGAAACTACCTTTATTGCCTGTTAATTTACTGTCTTGAAACTTTGATTAATTTCAGTTATTTCAAGCTAATATATAATTTAATTTTAATTCTAATTTTTTTTGAAAGAAATAACAAAATTTTTTATTGCTAAGAATCATTGTTGCTATTAATTACATTTATTTGGAGTGATATTAATTCCAATATTTCCAATAAAACCTTGCGTTTTTAGTAAAGAAATACAGAATTACATATATTTGTGCATTTAATTATGTGCAAAATTATATAATATTAATTCCAATATTCTATTATTCATTCCATAATATCAGTTGTTAAGATATTTTCTTAAATTTTAGTAACCACTAATTTTTTAACTAAACTTATGCAGGTAAACTTCCGGCCAGCACAATACTCATATGAGCAGAGCATTTTTGTGAAATGTCTTCCAAGCTCTCAATATAAAAATATGATAAATATCTCTGTGGTACATATTTTGCTTAACATGCTAGATAACTAAGAATACTTTTACTGATTAAATTATAAATTGTATGTGGGATTTTTCTGCTATTGCAATTTTAAGAAGACAACTGCCCATTGCTTGCGACACCACTGGCTACCATACCATTATGTACCAAATTATGAAAACTATAATTGTATGATAGGAAAAAAATTTATGATCAATATAGATGTCAAACTTAAAAATATTGCTGCGCCATAATCAGAAATGCAATCCATTAATTTATTGTTACATATGGGGTAAATTATATTGAGTTTCAATGAAATGCTAAAGCTTTATGTCATATATCTTGCATTTACAACAATTCCATGGGTAAATAACTATTTTACATTGTTTTGAACAAAAAACAACACTTTGATAGAATCAGAATTTGGAAGTGTTGTGCAAAATTTTAGTATGCAGTTTTAGTTGATAGAAAACACAAATACTAAAGATAAAGTTGTTTCTCATTTGTAATAGTTTATTGCAAACAAATACTGACTATTAATTTGTTTCCATTTTGAATGTTTGCACCTTACAAAGCTAGTTATATTGGAAAACAAACAAAAATTGTTTTATTTTAAAACTTGTTTCTGAATGTTTCAAAATCGTTCTGCAAACTAGTTAATTGCTTATGTGATATCACTACAGTTTCATATTATATAAAGTTTGCAATTGGGTATTTATTTTGCAAATTACATTGGAAATCATAGTTTGGAAACTTTCATAAATTATATTATATGGTGTTTTACTAAACAATTTAATATTGTCAATTAGGATTTATTATTAAGATTTATTGAAAACTTATTTGTTCTGTAGATAATGGAAAATTAATGCTCTAAATATATGCCGACACATTTTGCTTTAAAAATCAGTTTTAAAAAGTCAAATTTAAGAAAAAAATTATAAAATCAACCTTGGCTACCAGGCATGTAGAAAAATGCAAAATTTGGCAATGGTGTACTATAGAGTTCTGAAATAGTACAAAAATACTAAATTTGAAGAAAATCCCAGATATGAATATAGGCTTTGTACTTGGTCACTTTGATTTTGGTAGGATGCAGTTGCAACTTGTTTTATATAGGCACAAAATCGATATTATTTGTTTTATAATATTGTGCATACCAAACTCAATTTTCAGTCGTGTTAGCCTGGTCGTACACTGCTGGTAAGTAAAGTAAAATTTAATCCAATTAAAAATTCTCTGATTTACTTTGTGGCAGTGTATGACGAACTAGGTAATTATCCAATTAAGTTTACTTTACTTTACTTTACAGCAGTGTACGACTAGGATTAAAATTTAATTTGAGATTAATTTAATATTATCATTTGAATAAGTGCTTATTTTTTGAAAATCTATGTCAGTCACTTTTTTTCCTTGACATACATTGGGTATGATTCAGAGTAGGTTTCTGACCAGGTACACTGATGTGCCGCTAAACTCTGGTATTGGGCAGAACAATTGTACTCGGATCTCACCACTGTACTATGCCATCTTCATCTAGAGATCCGATGAGAATTTCATGGGAATATCAAAATAACTGTCGTGGACATCAGGTTGTGAATGGAAGTCCAAACTTTCTTCACATAAACTATTTTTCAGTTTTAATTTGAAAAACATTTTTTTAATATTTTCTATAATAAATCATTTTTGTTAATCACTATTTGATCAAATTGAAATTAATTTTATACAAATGTTTAAAACGACTATAATGTTGTGAATAAACTGCAATTTTAATTTTCCATTAAAGCAATTATGTATTGTAAGCAATTCTTTACTTATTTTCTAGTAAGGTGCGGCATTGGCGGTGTTGAAGTGATGCAGTTGCAATATTGATAAAATCAAGCAAAAACAGATTATTATTTACATTAAACAATAAGGATTTTGTAAACTGTGCACTTTTAAAATACATTTTCAATTTCTATATAATGATTTGTGGCAAAGAAATTTGTGCAATCATTAGACTCCCATCAAAACTTATAGCCACTGCTAACCATTATTTTAAATCTAAGCGTAGATGTATTTCCAAATATGAATTTAGTAAGATTCATAATTTTCGAAAATGTGATGTAATGTAATCAATACATTAGTCATTGGAAAATTAATTACTTTTACAATAATAGAATAAGTTCATTTCATAATTTAAAATTTATCAGCTAGAGGGCAAATAAATTCTATACTAAATTTCATTCAAGTTTGGAATTGAAATGACATTAGCAAATAGTGCATACTCCGTTAGAGGGCTCAAAATTTTCTTAGTAAAATTTCTTCATATGGAAAATGCAACTTCAAAGTTTGAAAATTAAACTTTTTCTAAATGGGTTGTGCCCTATATATACAGAAATTAAACAGTTATCAGGGGCTAAGGAATGATTTTTTTATTGGGGGGGGCAAAGGCTGAGGGTTTCCGGGACAACCTATGTCCCTACATTGGTGGTGGGCAGCCGTCATCAAACATTGGNACTGGTTTTACGCAGCAAACTATGTAATATGTGCAATTGCACTGCATTAACATAAATTCTGGGTTAATTGCTCTAGTGTACAATGAAATCGCTCTGCCATTCACGTTTGTTTTAGTTAGTGTAGCATAATCCATCAAAAACAACAAAAAGAAGAAAAATAACTAAGATCGAATATCAATTGAACATAAATCTCATTTATATTATTTTTGTATTTTTAATAGTGTTAGCATCAAGTCATGTATTTTGAAAAATTGTAAAGCAAATATTTGCCGCTTTAACTCTTTTGACAAATCACAAGTGGACAATTAGCTCTATGTTGATTTTAGTGAGCAGCCATTTTCGTGCAGAAATATTCAACATGGACTGGAGAAATAAAACGCCGACATGTACGTGTTTAGATACAAATATGATTGCAGTAATTTTATATAAATATGTACGAACGTGAACATTAAGTTGATGGAGAATAAACTCCTTAGTAGTTAATCAATCTTTATTTGGTTTGCTTAATTATTAAACAATGTGCAGCTAAGCAATTAGTGCGTTTAGTGATTAAAGGCTGCTGTGAGGGGAAAATGAATTGTTGCCTTGATCTTTACACACATTTAGGTTAAGTGTACAATTAGGGGTTTTTTTCTAACATGCTTAGCTGGCTAGCGATGATTCATTTCTACATGTAGTAACAGATTCGTGATGAGGCTAGTCAGCTGAACCTAGGAGTATTACATATTTCACGGTGTTCCCCAGTAAGAGTTAGTTGACAAAAAATTCACCGGAAAAACTGTTGAGACTTTCAAAAACTACACAATCTCAGGACTTCGGAGCAGGGTTTTCGAGTCGAGTTCGAGTTACTCGGGCCGAGTTCGAGTTTTTATGTTTCGAGTTCGAGTATTTTTTTAAAGAAAATTCCGAGTTCGATCGAGTATTAATGCGTTTCCGAGTTTTTAGTTGAAGTTTTCTATTCATTTTGAAATCATTTCTCCTTTAAATTTATAATTTTTTTGCATGCATTCAGTTTCGGAGTGAAAACCAATTTAATGAAATACTTAAAATGTGTGATATATCTAAGAATCTAGATTAGCCAATTTTACTTATTTTAATAATTTTAAATTTTACAATTTAATTTATAGGGGCATGGTTATCCTCATTTCCTTTGTTGAATTTTACAAGACAGTATCAATACTTTCATACAGCTTGTATATTGCATTTAATTTAAGAAAAGTCCTTTTATTTTTACGTGGATATATAATTGTATAATCAATATTAGTTTTCAGTCGTATTGTCGAACACATGCAGTAGCAGTATTCTATTTAATTAAATTAAATTTTCCATATTTTTTAAGTGCTTACATTAATAGATTTTTAGAATGGAAAGCGATATAGTGCAGATAATTGATAAAATCCGTCAGGAATGGCGAAAGGAAGCAGCATTGCGTTCCAAAGTCTATGAGCATTTTCTTGTTGAATATATTAACGGCATTAAAACGCAAAATAGAAAGTGTATGAAATGCAATAAAGTTCTAAAATCGACGGATTGCAATACGAAATCTCTTTCCAACCATATAAAAATTTGCCGTCCTTCAATAACTCAAACTCAAGCTCACGGTCAACAGTTAATGCCCTCATTTATGCCAATGCAACGAGATTGTATCCACAAAAAAGGAATTTCTCATATTGCTCAATTCGTTTATTTGAGCAATATTCCACTAAATAAATTACTAAATGATGAAGTTTTTAAGAAAACTTGGACCATGCTTGGATATAAAAACATCACTCGCGACCGAGTGGAAAACTACTTAAATGAAAAATACAGTTCAATAATTGATACAATTAATGTAAAACTTTCAAATCGCCCCGCAACAGACTTTATCGTGTTAAGTTTTGATAAGTGGTCGTCCATTGGAAATGTAAGTTATATTGGCGCATATTTATACAGTGTGGTTGAGTGCTTTTGCCTTGGATTAATCCCATTTGAGGCACCATGTGGGCATCAAAAAATAAAAGATTTGCTCACTGAACGATTGCTACTGTTCAACTTATCATTTGATGACATTTCCATTATAGTCACGGACTGCGGATCAGACGTCAAAAAGGTGGCTGAAATCACGAATTCCTTTCATTTGCCTTGCTTAGCACACACTGTTAATTTAATTGCGAAAAAATTCGTTTATCAAGTAGAAAACGATGAAATTGAATATGATGTCTCAGAAGAAGACATTGAGGAAAATTATGTATCACAAAAATTATCAGCATGCATTAAGACTGTCATCGATGCAGTGAGAAAGGTAGTCTTTTATATTATTGGCAATCTTAATAGTACATATTATATATAATTATATATATATATATATATATATTTATATTGATGTATGTATACATGTAATTATTTTTGTAATGTTGCTTCTATTCTAGATAACGTCTTCGTCAATTATATCTGACAGGTTTAAAAATTTGCAAATTGCAGCTTCAAAACCACCTTTGTCCTTAATAAAGTCGAATGTTAGTCGATGGAATAGTGTTCTTGATATGCTAACAAGATTTTCTGAATTGAAACAGTTTTTGCAAATAGTTATTCCCGAACTTTTAACGGATTTCAGCTGGGAAGGGCTAGAAAAACTTATTCAAGTTTTGAAACCTTTAAAAGAAGTTTCGTTGGCCATTCAACAAAGTTCCGCTAATGCTCAAACCATTGTAAACGTTATTAAATTCTTAAATACATTAACTGAGCAAGAATTGGCTTTAGCTAGTTCAATCGATAAAGTCCTTAAAAAACATATTCACACAAATGATGTAATCAGAGGTTTGATGTACAACGAGGGGCCCTTTTATAGAATGGTTAAGTGTCGTTTGGATTTGTACAGTGATAATCCATCTACATCTACAAATGATCATACGTATTATTCTGATGCCTTCTCATTTGAGAACTTTGTAAAAAAGTCAAAGCCTAATGAACTCAACATTAAGGACATTTTAACAAATCTAAAACCGGGAAGCGTGGATCCCGAACGATTATTTTCTTTTGGAAGATTAAGCAAAACATATTTGCAAACTAGACTATCGCCAAAGATACATGACCGAAATGTATTTCTGCACAAAAATCAGCATTTGATGTAGAAATCGAAACTATTTTCGTAAACTTTTAAATACTTTTAAATTGTGGAGCGATGTTTTTCATTTAAATGTTCATAATACATGATTAGTTTAATTTTCTTTTATTTGAGTATTTCTCATTCGATGTTTTTGAACGTAGCATTGCTTAATGTATATTGTTTCTTATTTCCTATTAGAGGTAACATTAACATATGCGAAATATGTATCGAATATCGTCATTATCTTGTAATGTAATTTCAATAGATTCGTGGTGTAAAAAACACAGCCGTTGCATCAATGCACGGAAGAATGTGGGTCAAAATCCCACCGAGTCTATGGTTATAGGGTTAACTAATAACTTGCATTTCTTGATTTTTTATGTTGTAAGTCTGTTGTTTCAATTTTATTCGTCTGAACTGTAATTTGAAAATATTTACTTGCTGCAACATTTAATTTAAAACCATAATTATGCAAAAAAACATGCGAACAGATTGGAATCGAACCAATGCTCTTCCAAAATATTGGACGTGATACCACTTCACCACTGTTCGTCGAAAATAGAACCTATCTTAAATATCAACCAAAAATATTTGAGAATAGTTGATCTTAATGATCCTTAAAATAAGCATTAAAATATAAAATTCCTGGCTTTTTAAAGTGATTAATGCAACAACATAATTGTATTAACACATTGTATATAAATAAGTGAATATTTTGAGCAATTGGGTTGATTTAAAAGGGAACTTTGCCAAAAATCTTAATAAGATTGATTTAATTAGGAAAACTAATTATATTAGCGAAATTTATAGAAGTAATATGATGTTGAAAACCGCTCTTTAATTAATTACGATTACAATTAGATTTTTTAACTAAAACCGAGTTCGAGTTCGAGTTTTGATGATTTCTCTTCCGAGTATTTCCGATCGAGTTTTGCGAGCTTATTCGAGTACGAGTTCTTAACATTCCGAGTACTCGAAAACCCTGGTTATAAGTAGAAGTAAGCTCCTCTTGTGGCTCACTTTTGCAAATAGAGAGAGTGTTGGTTCCATAATTGATTACACATGCATTCCTCTTGAGGAAGTTGTTCCCAAGAATGACATCATATGGTAGAGGCTGATTGCAAGTGTCAACCACAATAAGGTCCATGTGAAAATATTCCTGATGGATGCACAACTCAAGGTTGTTAATCTGGCCATTCAGTGAAATAGTATTCCCCAAAGCATCCAATAAATGGAAGGTAACAGATCTTCTCTCTGTAAGCAAAGCATGTCACAACAGGTGTTGCTGATGATGGATACAGAAGCTCCTGTATCAATGGTGGCATTAATCAGCAATCCATTCACGTCCATGGGGATGATGTTANATGTGAGCAGCACAATAATGATCTTTGAAGTATCCAATTAACAGTTGATAATCAGTTTTGGTCTCATGATCCAGCATCATGTATTGTAGGTAAGCCCCAGTAAATACATTGGCAACTGGACCATGGCTATGTCTTGGGTATTGTGGTATTGTTTCATAGTTAACTCAAATAAAAAGAACCATTTGTCAAATGATTGCAAGACTTCATCAATACAGCCAGTAAACTTAGGCAAAACAGAGGTTGTAATGTTCTGCAACACCTTGCCAACACTTACCTAATATGTTCATTAATCTCATTAGAAAAACCACTCACAAATTTGATAATTTGGTCTCATGTCAACAATTCTTTTAAATTATGACCAGCCCATGACACTTAGCAAGAATTTGGCAATTGCATAAAATTATCAAAGGGATCACATCTATTTTTGGATTCATTAACCTACAATATCCTAAATTATTTGTACAGCCAAGAATCTCTTTAATTTTGAATGACACTTTATCCTATTTTCTATTTTACAAACAGACACAAGCTCTCCCCATTGCAATACCACCTCAGCAATACTATGCTCATTTATAACTGGACAATGGGAACTAATGCTGACCACTAATTCTGGCAAGCATAGAGATTTACATTAAATTATTTCTGTTTTCATTACTAAACTTTTTTCATCAACTCAACCTCTACTACAGCTTCACCACCAAAATTATCATCCTCAAATGACAATCTATGGAGTAAGAAGAACAAAATTTCTGCTATTTAATAAAACTCCCTAGGCAGCAATCCCATGCTTTTATAAACAAATTGACAACAAACAGATAAATGTTAGAACTACAAAAGAAAGGAAGCCCTAATTCAAAACCAAATCCCCATTCATACACCTAAACCTATTTCAAGATTTTAGGCCTTGGAGATCACCTAATTTTGAAAATAAAGGCACAACATTTGGGAATTGGGTTTTGCTACTATTCCCATACCCTCAAGCAAATTAGGCTTACATTAGTGTCAAAATAATGAGAAAAAGTAATCAATTGTCATTACTAAGATATTTGGAAATATATTTTGTTTCATATTTCATAACACAGTCAGAATACAGAAAAATCTATGTTCATTATTTGAATTATCAGTAAGATCTCCTTCCACTTTATACTGGTATCTATTTTTATTTGTTTCTCAATTAAATTTCCTCAAGTCATCAATATTTTTTGACTTTTTCAACCCAATATTGTGCAATAAAATCTGCCAAATATATTCATTTTCAAATACTGGCAAAAACGGATTGTTGTTGTCAATGATCTCTTGTGAACGTCTACCTTCAGGTTTTCTATTAATTGTTCTATTTTGATTCAAGGACTTGCAAAGCCAATAAAAAGTTTTTACTTATACGATTCAGTTAGCTGTGGCAAAGTGGGTGAGTTCTTCATTTCATTTTTGTAAAGCGTACAGTTGACAAAACAAGGGAAATGCAATGAAAAAATATGTTGGAAATTAGTCAAAGATGTTGTGCTTCATCAACATATACTCTAAACACCAATGGTGCAATGCTAAATTTAGAAGTTATTTACACTATGAAACCTTAGCATGTATAAGTGACATCAGAATGGTTTGACTTTGTGAAACTTTTTTTGGGAGATGTAACTCTGAATTCACTTTCATCAACAATCAAGGACGTCTATTTCATGCTATGCTAACAACATAATGGGTCTTAAAGAATTTTTAAAAAGTGTACATAATATGTATTTGAAATTATGAGTAGATAAAATTACAGTTGAAATACATAATTCCAAAAAGAAATAATAAGCAAAATGTTTACAAAATTTCTACAACATATCACTGTCATTTTCCATTGTCTTGACAATTATAGTTTTGTTATCCCCTGATGATTTATGGTGTAACAACAATGGTTTGTTATGGTTTATTGAGTTTAAATGCGCGTGCATTAAGGATGTAAACATGTTAAGATATTTCATCCTAATTTTTGGAAATGCAACAAGTATTTTTCAAATTTTAAGATCTATGCTGAATATTTGCTTCAAAGGCTTTTCTTATTGTCAATACTGATAAAGGACAGCTCCCAGGATGCTCTCTATACTATACATATACATGTATATATATATATATATATATATATATATATATATAAATTTTTCAGGTCACCTAACATCAACTTCAAATTCAAAAAGAATTTCAAAATCACTATATGCATGTATAAAGAGTGAGATAGGATCAAGATTGGTGAATAAACAGAAAAGTTGTTTTAACATCAACATTTTCTAATGCATGCAAATTTAATTAATTTTAAGTGTTGTTAATTGTATTTAATTTTCCTTCCAAATTTGTTCTGAAAAAGATTTTGAATATATATATATATATATATAAATATAGACCTGAAATTTTTATCAATATTTGTTGGATTATATTAGCACACTACTAGGAGTGGTGTATGAATTAATTATGCAATAAATTATCGCATCAATACGTTGCGCGTTAGATGGAAAAGTATATTAAAACTTAGTGCAAGAATATTTTAATAATTTCAATTTTCATACTTAATGCGAAATATTTGTTTTTGAGTTACCCACGTTTTTCGTTGTTCTAAACTGTGCTATTCTTTTATTCACTGAAAGTAAGCATTTTTATAATCTTGTAAAGTTAAGAAATGGTTTTCCAACGAGTTGAAAATTTTTTTGTCAAACAGTATATTTGTTGTGGACACTGACATTATTGACAATATTCTTTTATAACAACTTTTAAAATATTAAGTTTTTGTTGTAATTTATCATAGGAAGTAAGAAAAACTTTGTATAATTTAAATTAACAGAAACTATGCAAAAATGTTTTCATAAATATTACAAATTTTAATTTCAAGGTGAACAAAAGACATCGATATCATTAGGATAGCAGTTAATAGGATAGAAAGTTTCTCACTTAGCACTCATGGTCACATGCAAATTGGATGGAAAACTGAAATTGTTATTTTCTTGAAATTGCCTTGCGATTTGGGCTGCATCTTATCCATGCTGCCAATTGAGATTGAACGGATTTGAGTAAGACCACATATATTATTGGGTTAACTACGCTGATAAGGACATATATAGTCTCGGAAATGCGAATGATGTATCTCTCCAAATCCGTTAAAATACGGTAAGCATTTCTTTCTCTAAATATTGACATATTGATAATACTCACAATAAAAAAAATTACTCAGTATCAATTAAAGTACGAGGATTATAATATAGTCGTCTAAATTGCATTTTCAACAAGAGAAATTTTACAAAATTGATGTGTAGGACGCATGCCTAACAGTTTTAGCAAAAAAATTTTATCCAAATATATATTTTACTACAATTTTTCATTGTGCAGATTGTTGAAATTCCAATTACACTTATAATCTTTCAAGAAGTGGAAATTAATTTCATTGGTAACATGTAAAATTCAGTTTATTGTTCGCTAATGCGAATTTCAATGAATGTAACAGAACTTTTTGGTAACTACAATTTGGTGGGTAATTACTTGAATATTGAAGGTTGTTTTACATTAAAGATATTTGGTTAAAATCGAGGAGTTCTATGCCTTTTGTACAAACTTTCGTTAAACATAAAGTATGCATAAACATGGACATCTATGATTGGCTAGTTTAATATTAAGCTAAAGTTACGCAACAAGATTACAAGATAAAATGTATACTCTACTCGATTTTAAATTTGAATATGCGATCAGATGAAATAGGCCTATAATATATAAATTAAAAACGATGTATTTTGTACTGCATGAAATCATATAGGCAAATTTGACACTTACAGATTTCCACTGTGAAATTCCTTTGTCCAAAAGTGACCAAGGCCACTGCCTACGTTGATACAATGGTGGCATTTTGACAGAGATAGGGAACCAAGTTTGTCACCCAAAAATATCAAATTCAAAGAATGGTGCATTTTCATAAACTTTTGATAGCTGAATGGAATGCAGAAGATGATGTAGACGACATTTCCAATTAAGCATACGAGGGTCATCCTCTTTTGAGCGGCTTTAAGGGTTTTACTGGCTTTTGAGAGGCTAAACAAGATCCTTGTATATATAGAAACCTGAAGAAATGTAGGTAAGATAACGGTTAGCAGAAGTTCGATGCAGTTGTTATAGAAGGCTCGGTCAAATCTGAGATACATTGGGATAATAAAATAAGTTTTCTTATAAACATAGGTATCAAAAATCCCAAAGATGCAATTTGTGTTTAGATCAAAGACCACCCAACGGGCGTTGAAGTTGATAAAGTCCCACTTTGCAGTGTAGGCAAACACTCCGCTCAAGCCTACTGTTAATACAATGAAGATGATAGAAGTAACTAATCGATTTCTATCGCAAAGAATCGTACTTGCAGAACGTGGATACTTAATGAAAATTAATCTTTCAAAGGCAAGAATGATCAGAATTAAAGGAGAAAAAAATTGGTTAACTCCTCTGAAAAAATTTAAAATTTGGCAGAGAAAAATGTATGGTGGTAGGTTGTATTTAGCTCCATGAGTAGTGTACGTTAAGGATTCTCCAAAGAATATACTAGGAAAGAAAGTCTCAATGAACAAAAGACTCATTCTAACCAAGAGATTTATTGTGTCAATTACTGAATTGATGAAAAGAAACAAATAGTTTAGGTTGTTGTTTTTCACAACAAAGATGTAGAAGACTGTGGAGGTTAGAATATTTAAGGGGATTCCAATGAAACCTGCCAAGGCTAAGACGAGTTTGTTGGTGAGAACCATTGACTGAAAGCTCCGTATTGATATTGATTGATATTTGTGGCGATTAACTAAATATTGCGCTTGCCAATCATCATTTTTGCATGGAATGTCTTGTATATGTTTCGTCATATATACGAATGATGCATAAAATTCATAGTCAGTCTAAAATATATTGTGATGTATTTGATGCAAACTTTTTATTGAGGACAATTATTCGTAAAATGAAATATTAATTAACATTAGTTATTATAATTAAAAAAAAACAATTTGCATATTTTGGAAAACCTCAATGAGCCTGTTTCATATTAATTGAATAAGTTTAGTATATTTGCTAGCAAGCGTATTTGAAATAAGAAAATTACCTCAAGATAGGCTTGTGCCTCCAAATCTGTTTTTAAATGAAAATCGCATAATCTCGGTTTGTTGTTACAACCTGCCAACATCGAGCTTTCATCAATGGCACTTGATTCACAATCTTTGATATTGTTGCATAGATTGTCAATGGAAATACATGTTTTACCACAGTCAAAGAAGCCAGTTGATTCACAGCAGTGGGACTCATCAGTTTTATCAATAACAGAATTCGTCATGCAGTCATTAACTCCATCACATCGTTGTGATTTTGAAATGCATTTGCCTGACCACCTAAAAGTGGACTTAAGATAAAAATAATATAGGAAATAATTTACCTGCACAGAAGCCCATTGCATACTTCACAGCTGGCCTGGCATGCATATTCACCATTACAATTGTTGAATTCCTCAATTCTGCACTTTTGTAGATATTGCACTTCATTTCCCATCTTGATTTCACGTAGGCAGTGATAATCGTGATGCATTGGACAAGAGCACTCTGGCATGCATTCCAAATGGGTTGTGCACTCATTGGAGCTGTTATTGCAGAAACCATCTTTGCATTTGAACGATTCACATTGTGTGCAATTTTCTTCATCTTCGTGATTTGGGCAGTCAGAAACTCCATTGCAAATTTGATAGGGTGATATGCAAACGTTTGGGTTGGACATGCATTTAACAGCACCATCATTGCAGGCAAAATATTCTTCATCTATGCCAGAATGGCAGTCTTTATTACCATCGTTCACTTTATCAATAGATATACAGCTCTTATTGCGACACTGAAATTCACTTGGGCAGTATTCGCAATTGAAACCGTACTGAAAGAAAAAGCATGAACGGGTTAAAGTGATAGAAAGACAGATCACATCAAACAGAAGTAACATGTTTACTTACTTATTAAAATGAATTTGATTCGCCAAATTTATATAGAATACTACTTTTAAAGTTAACCAATTGTAATGGCTAAAATATAATCTATGGAAACACAGACACATTTTTGGATTGCAAAAACGTATAATTTTGTTTCTCAACGTTTGCTTAGTTCTGATTATAAACAAAATTGAGTTATTACATTTTCGCTTTTATGATGCATATTAATTTAAGATGTATACGATTGTATGCAATGTACATAGAAGACAACTTTATTTTCCATTCTAAGTCGCTATTTCACAATACACATGCAATTTTATTAAGAGTATCAATTAAGAAATGATAAGGAAAATAATTCATTTTATCCTTAGTAACACGAAGCAGTTCTTTGGACGTCCTTAGGTCAAAATTTATAACCGTCTAAGAGACGTCAACATTTCTTTATAAATATAAATGATAATAATGCTATTGCTTGTAAGCAAAACTACTAGATGTATGCTTGTGTTTAAATATGCAGAAACTTTGTGATGACAAAAATAGAATGTCAAATTTTCATATTAATCTACTTTATTTTAATGTGAAAGGGTTTTGGAAGATAATGAATAATATTTTATTCATTAGCAAATCATGTTGTTTCTGTCTCCATTAAGGTGCGTTCAGACGAGAACATTTTGATGTATATCATTTGATATACGTCAAAAAGGTGCTCGTCTGAACGCACATCGTTAAAATTAGCATACATTAAAAAGATGATCGTGTGAACGCACATCGTTCAAATTGACGCACAAACAGTTTGCATCTTTTTGACGTAGTTCAAAAGATTCTCGTCTGAACGCACTTTCATCAAATGGTTCTCGTCTGAACGCACCTTTAGGCGGACAAACATTGACGTTTTTTGGAAGGCTATAAATGTTGACCTAAGCACGTCCAAAAGACAACTACGTGTTACTAGGGATCAAACAAAAAGTAAAATTAAGACTGAGTGCTAATTCTGCATAGGTGTGAGTTAGTCTTGAGATAACCCACAAGCTCAGCAATAGTGATTTGCGGATTCCGGGTCCATGCTGCTCTCGTGATTAAATGTGCTAAATTTATACATATAATACAAGTTGAATACTTATCAGAGCAATTGCAAGGTATGGCTGGCATTGGTACTGAAAAATTTTGGGACCCAATTGCATTAACCTTTAACTGAATAAATTTTTTATAAATTTGAATTACAAAAATCATTATTGATAGAAGAAAATTGAAATAATAATCAATTGAAATTTTAAGAAGTTTTGTATGTAATTTGCATGATATTGCAGGGGCTGGGCAATATTCTAGGGCCACTATGGCAGACCGCCACAGATTAAATGCATATCTTAGTAAATATTCAGCCACGAATTGCTGACGCTTGCTCCCGTATTGGTGTCGCCCCGTATTTTCAATTTATTATCAATTTGATAAACTGCGATTCGTATAAATTCGCTTTGCTTTGTTATACATAAAGGTGTTTAGTACAGTATCACACCAATCATGTCTATGGTAATAATTAATAACAAATTATAAAACAATAAATTCGGTATAACTAAGAATTACAACATGTAGAGTGCATTAAAGTTTAAAATTGCGTATTTAGCGTTTTCAGAAGAAAAACCAGCAGTCTTCACTAGGCCATGCCTTCTCAAGAAAATATATGGGCGAATGAAATGCAAATTGCCCCAAAATCTAACAAACACTTCCTTTGAAGAATTGCAGCACTACAATGCGTACTGCTTCACGATGCCGAAAGATTTCGTGACGGCATAAAAATGCCGGCCAATTAATAGCAATGGCTAGAAATATTCTTTATGATATGCATTAAGATAGCAGGCGAAATCAGTTTTCGTACACCATCAGAATTTTTTATCCGGTAAAATCCGGTAAGCAAGTTAAGTTTTACCGCATATCCGGATCCGGTTGTAAAATCACCGATTTTACCGGATACCGGATTTCGGGACATCCCTAAATTGAACTAATAATGTGCTTTGATTTAAGTCATGATTTAAATCCCCTTTAAATCAATGATTTAAATCGACCAACACTGGAAGCAAGTGATACTGTATTTATACATAGAAACGATTTTAACCCCGCATGTCAAATCGGAAATGGCTTTAGTAATTATAGTATTGAACATGAAAGTAAAACTTCAAATAAGATTAATAAAACTGCTCACATTCCAAGTTTTGTAATTCAGTCAAGCAACAACAGCTATACGTACAGCTACTCTAAATGATTATTCTTCATCAGAAAGACACTTGGTATTATGCTGCCAATTAAAGATGAAAGATTTTTTAGGATTGTACTTTGTTGAAAGAAAGGACAAATAGTTGTACCGTGCTGATAAAACGGGATAATATGTAAATCAGGTATAAAATTTCTTACACATTTGACTGCAAGAGATTGGATCTTTGTAGCAATATATCGGGTGGAAAAACTAAACTCTTTCATCAAAGTGGAACACTGGCTACTATTTGTGTCATTCGATGCGATACCACCATTACAAGAAATTTAAACAGTGCCCTGTGACGTCATCAAGTAACTAGTGAAAGTGCAGTGTAGATTATACACTATGCTTAACTGTAAGTGAAAGAGGTTTTTTACAAATTTATACATCTTAAGATTAATAGATTAACTGGCTCATCATCAATTTTTTAAATAATATTGGTTTACTATGCAATTCAAGAGAAAGTTGTGCGTACCCTTAATTATTGATTATTGAAGAGGATCAAGACAAATTTTTACCGGCAATTTGTATAATAGAAACTCAGCTAAATTCATCTGTAAGTTTTATCAATATATTATTTTTAAATGCTGGAGGCCCAAAAACGCATTTAAGAAAAAAGACAATATTCATTTCAAGAAGTATGTTTTATTATCACATAATTGATTACGTCATTTTGTTTTGCTGTTAGAGGGCTACAACAATTTGTGCTATAATTTCTTGTAATGCCTACAGTGGCGGCTTGTGCATGCAAAAGTTAGACAAGCAAATATTTTTAAGCAACCAAATTTCTTGCTACTAATCACGTATTCTAACCGTAGCCTTATAACAAGAGTGTTTCAATACTAGGCAATGAATGGACTGCTTGCTTTGCAAGCTACATCTTTGCGCGATGAGTTGAATAAAACGGATATAATTTTATCAGTTGAACGAGTGTATAGATACATTAGTAAGGCATCTGCTTGCTGTGACGCATCATTTAATTGTTTTTAAAGCAAATCGTAATGAATGTCCTTTATTCGATTACTTGATTCTTGAACGTATGTTTAAACGCAAACTAACCATTTACGATTTGTACATTTGTATAGATATAAATTCATGCAATTAAGAATGAAGATTCATTTATTAAATATTATTGGGCAAGCACTGCTTGCCTTGCTTAGACGTACATAGCCGCCTATCCATCCTTAAAAACAGAGGTTCCAAATTTAAATACCGTACAATGGAGTGAATAGGACCTGTGGAAGATTAGAAACATTAGACAAGAAGAAAGTTTTATTTGATTATTTCCAAAGTCGCTGGAAGTGATTCGGGGTTGAGGGGACAACATTTCTTAAGTTTATTTTACAATACAATTTTTATTTATTTGTACTTTAACCCTATTAATGATTTGATGCTTATTCTTATAAACTGTAAATATGTGATCTAACTTGCATAAAACATTGTTATTTACACACCCTTGTTTCTTAACACTAGAACTCCGAAAATTTAATACACCCTTTAATTCCTAATGCTGTCATAAATGACCAGTATTTGTGTAGCATTTATTACAGTGAGATTTATACAGGCATTCAGGTTCATATTTAATAAACACTGCCACTGCTATCTGATGCAATATCCCACATAATTTGATTAAGAGCCCGTTTTGCAGCTTCTCTTGCCATTAATTTTTAACTAAACCTATCAAAACTGTTAAATACATGCTCAATATAAAGTATATTACTGCATAAATATAACTACACAAACGCATGCATAGAATGTTTAGTCTGGGTCACAAATGACCGGTTTTCGGAGTTTAAGGGGCATTAATGATTTTTAATATCATTGACCTAATTTATCCTTGAAAATTTGTAAGAAATTTTATCGAAGATATTTTGATGATTTGTTTTATAAGAGTTGCAAATAACTCAAATTTATATTTGGCATCAGAAAATTCCCCTAAGGACTGCAATTTTGAGAAAAAACATTGCTTTTGAGGTGGATCCAAAATTCAATGGATTTGAAAATTTCCTTGCATAGTGATTTAGGATAACTTCACCACAACAGGTTATTCAAACCCAAATTTTTAAACAAGATCAAAATTTGGACACTTTTAATATCTATATATTGATAATATTATTAAGTGAGCCTGAGTAAAAATCTTTCCTCATTGTGAAGAGTTCCTTATATTTTTTACTTCTTTTAATTTTTGGATGAAATTACTATATTGGTAAAATCCTTTGCATTACTTCCATTGTATATCAAATGTGCCTACACTGAACTTGGACCGTCACCTTTGTTGGTGGAATAAGCTTGGGTTCATTCAAAAAAATGTATATAACTTTAAGGCTGTTTAGGGCTAGAGCACCATTTTTAACACATCTCTAAATTATATTTGTAATGTTAATACATTTGTCATTACTGAAATGAAATGAATTGTTGCATATATATGAAAAACACCACACAGAAAATATTATTTTCATACAATATAATATTTTGTTGCAAAACTTTACCCACGGTTTCTACATTTTAAAGAATAATAATGCAAGACAGTTGAAAATATTAGTATATATAATGTCATCAATAAAAATCGTAGCTATTTTCATGTTCAAAATTCTATTCTTAAGTGGTCTGAAGATCTGTACCAAGGATGAAATCAAGAGCATTACAGATGGCGCTAATTTAACAGTGAAGTGTTCAATTAATAATTCTACACATGTGCATATTGAAAATGATTTAGTCAAAATTTATGGGAACAGGGTATCTGTTAGTAGTGAGATATCATACTTTGCAACAAATATGCTGCCAGATTCATTTGATGAAACTAAACATGTTGTGTTGGAAAATCTAGACTTCATAACAGGAAACAAACCAATTCAATGCAGTAAGCTTTCTATACTAAATGTTAACAATGTCAACATTTCAGCAGCTTTCTACAATAGTGGTTCCTTAAAATACAAGAATTGTGATCTCTTCATTTATAACAGCTCTTTTCATGGTGACGCATTACGAGCAGATGTCTTCCATACATATTGTCTAAATGTTATAGTTAATGTGACACTCGCAAATTTCTCAAATTTAAAAGGAAAGAGAATATTTGGTTTATATAACCTTTCCCCTTCGTCTAACGTAAATTGGGCATTCTTCAACTATAATCTATTTAGTAGAACACAAGCTCTTGAAGAATTAATTGCCTGCAACTTTAACTTCAGATTAATTCGGAACACATTTGTGCTGAACAAAAGCAATTTCAATTTTATTGAAGTACTTTTATACACAGAATTAATTCAAAATAATATCAGCAAAAACGATTGCAATTATTCGCTGCTACGCATGTATGATCTCCATTTTTTTAACTTGGATGGAAATTATTTTTATTCAAATAACGTAAAGAAAAAACTTATTTTCGTTACAAGGAGGCAAGAGAATATAAATTACGCCAAATTTTCGAATAATATATTCATTGGAAACAGTGTACGTGGAAGTCAAGCTTTTGTTTTAAGTGCAAGTGAGATACATTTCGTAAATGAGAGTTTTAGGGGAAATAGATTTAGTCAGTATTTTAGTGTCAATAATGCATCTTATACACATCTAGGAAGCACATTAGAATACAATTACTACATGACTAACAGTTCATGTCCATTGTTACACAAATCTCAACTAAGTAGTGTTGATTTTTTCTACAATGTGTTATATTTTCCTGATGAAATGCTCAGCTATCATGTAAACTTTTTGTGTCCTAATTTGCAGGGTCTCTCAAAAGAAGAACTTTGGAGAAAGCAATATCTCATTGATCAAGATGAAGACAAGGTGAAAAGAAGTCTTCATGCTTCTGTAACTCGAGATTTTGTGATAGTAAAACAATGTAAAGTTTGAGTAAACTGAAATAAATAATGTTTTTAGTTTATGCGAAACCATTAATCTATTTTGCACAATTAATATTTTAACACTTTATTACTGCATTAAATTAAAAAGTTTTCTATACCATTTGACAGAATCGGTAATATTTCTTAATTTTGTCGAGTTTTCCCAATTTCCAAATTACTATATTAAAATAGTGTTTTCACAAGATCACTTTGTCTTATGACTTTCGCAATAATTCACTATTCCTCGAATTTGGTAGTATATTCTCACAATAGCATTCCAGACTTTTTAAGAAACGACCTGCAATGTGAGTGCACGACTATGGTGAGATATTGAGCATCGTTGTATCTAATCTTAGAGAGAAGATTTCTAATTCTGAAAAAGCAATAAGGGAATTTTAGAGAATTTTTGTATAATATTCAAACAATAAAATTTTACANACTATGGTGAGATATTGAGCATCGTTGTGTCTAATCTTAGAGAGAAGATTTCTAATTCTGAAAAAGCAATAAGGGAATTTTAGAGAATTTTTGTATAATAATCAAACAATAAAATTTTACAATGATGTTTGGAGCGCTCAAGTGAATAGTCATGACCACTATGAAATATTTAGCCATGGATAAAGTGCCCAAATAATGCCATAGAAAAATCTAATTCTTTTGCCACGCTAAGAAACCAAATGTTTATCAAATTAGGTCTTTCATATGAAACCTCCACGCTTTCATGCTCACTAAGTAGGATCACAATAAACTAATCAAGTAAATACTACATTCTAAGGTTATAATAACAAGCTGAAAGCTAAAGACCTGTACTAACTTAGATAAGGTATGGTAAACCCCAGTAACCTAAACTTAGGTTGTTGGGCAGACTTTGTTTTTTATTGCACAGGCTCTACAGGTGCTAACCTCTCCCCTATGCCGGTTAAATTGTCAACTTTAATGTTTTCAGAGAATTAAGAACAAAGCCCACACAGAAATGAAGAAGAGAATTCTTGTGATGATTTATTAAATAAATATCATTGTTAAAAATTCTACTTGCTGAGTTTTAAGTAGGAATAATGACACAGTGTTAAAGTCAGGTGTTTCTAGAAAGCATTGCATACAAGCCACATTTTTCCAAAGAAATCACTTCTATTGTGCATTCTGACAAAGAAATCAAGTTAGAAGTAGGTTGTCTTAAGCACTTTCAGGTAATGTAATAAAACCATTTGTAAATAATGATGGATATTGCAATGATTTTCTTCTGAAATTTGAATTCATCTGCCCTTTATTAAAAATAGCGAGAAAATTAAAGCACAACACGATTAATAAATTCACAATATTTCAGCCCTACGAAATAAAGAAAGCCTTCATCTAACAGAAATTAATAGTGTGCTTTAATTAATTACATTGTTAAGAGATGCTAAACTATAATTAACCGGAGTTTCTTACCTATATAGAATGGCAAATCTTGCAAAAAGTCAGAACTATCTAAAATTTGAAATGTAGCCAACATTTTGAAAAAATATTTTTTAAATGTACAAACACTTACACAGTTAAATAATTAATTATTTAGGTGTTGATTTATTACACACTAGTAAAGAATTTTGAATAGATAACGTTGTATCTCTATATAATAAATAGATAAATATTACAAATTAAAAAAAAAGGAAATACCCATTTCTATTCAACCATATTCTAAAAATTGACGATCAAAGTGATCACAATTCAGTAAATGAAGATAATTCAACTTTGAAAACACCACAGGATAGAGAATCGTCTTCTCTTTAATTTTCATCCTTATCTCACGCACTGGCTTAGATTTTTTATTGACAGAAAATAGAGTTGTAGCATCTAGTCAATGCTGCAATTAGCTTTGTACCACTTTTTTTAACTGAACACTAGGTAAAGGAAGAATTTGAATGTTTTTGGAAAAATTAGATTTTCCATTGAAAAAAGCCTAATATTTTTTATGTAAAGGTTGTAAAATATGGTATGGTAATATTATTGTAATTCCAATTACCGAAACGGTGATTATGCTTGCAATAAGTAATTTGCAATAATGATCATTTTGGAAAAATAGGGAATATGGTAAATTAACAAAAATCATTCAATCAAAATTCAAATTGTTAAAAAAGATAAGCAAAAAGTTTTATTTTCTACATGGATTTCAACAAATTTCTTCAGCTATATTTTCATCCCAGTAAGTGATTTGATATGCAAGAAAACCATATATCTTTCCAAATTCAATTTGTGCATATTTTTACGATAATCTGTAACCATATCTCGGATAATACTGAATAGGCGTCCACTCCTAGTTGGAA
This sequence comes from Hofstenia miamia, assembly GCA_900660155.1. Classification (NCBI taxonomy): domain Eukaryota; kingdom Metazoa; phylum Xenacoelomorpha; order Acoela; family Hofsteniidae; genus Hofstenia; species Hofstenia miamia. The sequence continues at coordinate 871,787 of CABFPE010000313.1, forward strand.
TCCACTTGATTGCACTGCATTTTTAAAACTCTAGGAAAGGTCGGTAATTTCATTGGCCAAAATTAAAAAAAACAATTCTTGATAATAATAGAATATTTTACTTAGTTTGTGGTAAAATCCTCTATAAATCTAAGGTTTGAGAAAAATTTTCAGGATACTAAATTATTGGAATTAGAATAATAATACATTTATCGTTCTGCAATCTTTCAATAAATTTGCTATAAAATCAGTTCTTCTACTTTTCCAATGTCTATTATTAAAATTATTTAATTTTCTTATGGATCTAACTAATATTTATCCAAAGTTACTTCTGAGAATTTAAAAAACTCCATCAAAATGTAGAAGTTTGAACGTTTGTATTTTTCGAATAATAGAAAGAACCCCAAAACAAATTTGAAAGATTTTCATTTGCAAATTGATTTAAGACTATTTAAGGAAATTTTCAAAATTTGGTGTTTTAACCACTCTAATTCGTTTTATTCATTCTGACTGGGAAATGTGTTAATGCCAATGTTATTGTAATAGTATATTTCATGTAACAGTTTCAATTTTGACATTTACCAATTCCAGAATTTGCAATAACATTCTGAAGTTTATCGTAAACTGGGGTAAAACTGTCATGCAAGGTAACTTTGAGAGTTCAACAAAAAAAATTTGTTAGCCCGTTCAGGGTATTGATTGATTCTGATTTTAAAATAGGAACGATTTGTGCAGCATGGCTGAATTTAAAGGCTCAATCTAGGAAATGATAAATAAATAGAAAATAATAAATTAGAGAGTAGACCACATAATAGCACCATTAATTTTTATGAAATACAAAGAAAATCGTGTTCAAAAGCTTCTAGCAAATCAATTGCATAAGAAAACATTCACTATCATGACGGAAACCAATTCAATTTTGGGTGAGGACCAAATTTTTAATTATGGAACAGAATAAATTTTTCTTCAATTAACTACGTATTATTATTAGTCTATACCTACCATATTAATAAGTAATATGAATTATAGTATGATTAGTATTAAATGTGCATGGTAATAATAGAATTAATACAAAATAGCTACAAATTGATATGAAATGTAAGAAATAGTTCTACTATTAACTACGATTTTCTGTGTGGAATCAAGATGTAATACTGGTTGTTGAAATTCTGTAGGAAATTACATTTATGTAAAAAATATATTTCATGCAAATTGAAAAGTTTAACAAAGAAAATTTTCATCATGTTTTATTAAAATTATGATAATTAGCAAACAAATTTTGAAGAAAGTATGCTAAGAACTTCCTACAATTGATGATTATAATCACAACACTAACTTTCTATAACACCTAAAATGGAAGTCATACCAATACCTAGAACATTAAATAATTCAAATGTGAACCTTATTGCTTTATGCAAAATTGTATAAAAAATTTCACCTATTATGATAATATGTAAACCACTGCATGAAATTGTGCAAACGGATAAAAACGGTAACATGAATAAGTGATTAAATTGAAATGCTTTATCTGATTGGGAAAAGGCATAAAAAATCTCAAAAAACAAATAAATGCTAAACAAACAGTAAATTATGGTTCATATGATAACAGTTAATACATTGTAACAAAAGCATACAAAATTCATTCGACTTAGTTGAGTTTTAAAATTGAGAGGTAAAAAGTCACTTAGTAAGCAATTTTGAAATAGAATACTAATAAATGATATAGCAAATCTATAAAGACCTTACAGCTTTTTGCACAATTAAATATTGTAAGAAAAAAACCAAGAAAGAATTTATAAAAGCAGTTTTTCATTAATCTATTTATTTACACTAGTATTTCAGTGAAAGTTGGGTTTCATTTGGCAGAACCGCACAATATAAAATTATTGTTGCAAGGTTGCTTGGGAGGATAACTGCTAAAATGTCAATTCAGAAAATTCAGAACGAAAAAATTCAATGCAATCAAATTATAACATTAATCCTTAATTAATGTCAGGTTCAGACATGTGCAAATACACTTTTCATTCCACACTGAAATGGATTTTTGCTCAATGCCCAGGAAAAGCTTCATTCCATGCTTGCGTGTTTCAAACCAAATCAACAAGAATGTAGCAATTATAAACGAAATTCACAAAACTGAAGTCCAGTGGAAGCTACCCATAAACATTTAAAAATTTCAGGAATATTATATTTGCAAAGTTATTTTAAATATTTCGTTACGCAAGTTTTACCTAATTATGCAAACAAATCCATAACAATGTTGGAAGCAAACATCACCTAATAAATTATCAAGTTAATGTTAGAAAAAATAAATGTATAAGCACAGTTCAGATTAAGAATAAACAATGGGAAAATTCATCCACCGCCAGCAACGGTAAATTGTTGATCAAACTTAACAGCGGCATAAGAAATGCAAAAAATTTTAACACATTTAAAAATTGCTAAAAGGAAATCTTCTCAAATAACAGCACAAATTAGGAACATCAAGTAGATTAAATGCGTGACGACATGCGGAAATTCAATAAGCTACTTAATTTTTAATTGTATATATGTATAGTGGAATTTTAATATTTCTTTTATCCTGTCCTTAGTGTAGTTTAGTTTGTAGAACTTTTACATATGTATATAAATTTGTTGTTGCACATTGTGCCAATCAAAATTATATTGAACGAAGACAAACTAAGTAAAGCTATTAAGAGTTATTAACATTGTTTAATTGAATGCAAGAAATGAAATGCTAATTTTTATTGATTATTTTGAAATCTATTAACTTTCTGTTTAACACAACTTAATCTAAGCTCTTTTAAGACCTTCATCAGTTTCTTCTGTAAAACTTAGGCTCTTACTACTTATAAACTAAAAACTGAAAACACCAGAAATTAGAAGATTCTCTACTCCTTCATTTACATTCTAAAACTGCCTCCTATAGTAGATCCATTAAACTACTCAATTTCTGACATTTGTACACGGCTTCATTGTGGTGAAGATCAGTTATTGTTCACACGAGACTTAGCCTGCTTATCAAGTGAGGAGAATTTGAAAAGAATCGGATGCTTTTTTGAAAAAATGGTTAAAATTTACATGTGCTTCAAGAACAACACCCATACTTATCTATATATTTGTGTCCCTATAAAAGTATTTCCAAAATTCTTAACAGGTTTGAATGAGAATATTTGAAAATGTGAACAAAATGAATGTAACCATATGATAACATTGTGATGCTAAGGGATAAACTCATAATTTTCATATTTATACATTATTGTGAACGTACACTGTACATCAACTTTCAAAACCGATCATGGCTTAATTCTACAAAAATAGGATTAGAAATTTTCATTTGAATGCATATATGGTTGTTAGGGCTTCATATGGTATACTTTAAAAACTAGTCCGCTTCTTCACATCTGTGTTATTCATACCTATTCCTACTACTTTTCTATATACTGATGAAAATAAATTTACCATATTTCCCTATTTTTTCCTAATTGACATTATTGCAAATATTTTTGGAAGCATAATCACCTTATCAATAATGAGAAGCTACAACTATATTGCCATACCATATTTTACAACCTTGATTTGAAGTACACACAAATATTAAGCTTTTTCAAAAGCATTCAAAATCTTCTTATACCTAGTGTTCAGTTAAAAAAAGTGGTGTAAAGCCCATTTCAGCAGTGACTAGTTTCCACAACTCTGTTTTCTGTCAAAAAACAATGTAAATCATTGTGTGAATTAAGGATAAAAATGAAAGAGAAATTATTGCAATATGCATTATTACTTGCAAATATTTCATTTAATTTAACCCAAAGTGCTTAATATAATCAAACACTTCCTGCAATTGTAATGCCACCAAGTGATAGCAGCTTTTAAGTAATGAAATGAGCAACTAAAATAAACAAAACAAAATATTTCTTCAGTATGAAAATTTTTGTATTCAATTCTGAGTAATGTATGCATTTTGAATTTGATTTTGATTCAATCTTATCATTGTTAAATTCAATTATCAATTCCATTTGATTAGAGAAAAACGCTGTATTTAGTGAATTTGTGTTTCTTATGTATTCATATGAACATGACACTGAAATCTCTGCGAGCTGTCACAGTTAAGCAAGCAGCAAGTAAGATATTTCATTATAATGCTTTGGATGCCTCAATCGATTGAAAATTGCATACAATTGTTGATCGAACTTAATCAATATAGAATAAACGTTTAAATTGATTCGAATTTCAACAAGGATTTTGACAGAATTTCTTCATGTCAGGGATTCCATTTTTTAATTTAAAGCCTCAGCAATGCATGTAAAAATCAACTCAATGCCTGGGTCAAAAATTGAATCAAATTTACTAAATTGTATCAATTGTAAACAATGAAAGTCCATAATTTATATAGCAAATAAATCAAGGAATTTCATTTTCTAAAATTTGCAAAATTAATAGATAGTAAATGCACATTTGATATGACTAAGGCAATGTAGGTCAATATCTTCTACTCACTGATATCTTCAAACTTAAATCGCTAGATGTCATAAGGAGAATTCAAATGAATTTCATTTGACATTAGGCGTCTGCCCAACACATTGTACTTCCGTAATGGCATCAATGTCAACCAAAGTAATATTAGTTTTATTGATTAGTCAAGAACTATTTTCAAATTCTTTCAAGATTTGCACCACTGATGAAATAAAGAACATTAAAAGTATTGCCAGCACAACAAGGAAGTGTTCACTTAATAATTTTACTCATGTACATATTGAAAATGACTTGGTTAAATTCTTTGGTAATTTCTTTAGCAATGAAACTTCTTATCTTTCAACAGATATATTTCCGGATCAGTTTAATGAAGTTAAACATGTTGTGTTCGAAAACCTAAATATTGTCAATGGGAGCAAAGTGTAACATAATCGTAATCTTAGCATATGTGGTCAAATTGAGAAAAAAGAAAGAAGAAACCAAGACTGAATATTAAAATAAAATATTAATTGTAAAAACATATGCATAAGATTAATTAGTTATTTTTGTAAATTTATAGTGCAGTATTTTTTGATATTAATTGATTTGGCAAAACGGCACTAGACTAGATCGCTACTGCTAATTAAGGCAGAA
>CABFPE010000313.1:894503-904939 GCA_900660155.1 Hofstenia miamia
ATATATATATATATATATGTTGCTTGAATGCTAAGCTTCTTTATCATTTTATGAAAAAACAACGAAAATATTAATTGAGAGTACTTTCGGAACTTACTGTACCATCGTCAGTCAAAAACAAAAAATTATTTGATGGTAAAAATATAAATTTACAAATCATTAATTTAATTAAATTAGACTAAAATAAGTGAAGAGTTTGATGACATTTTGTATTTAAATTAGGTTTCTCTTCCTTAATATGAACTGATTTTGCGATCTTGGTGTGTTTGTGTTTCATTAAAATATTAAAGTCAGATGTTGATGCTTTATGTATTTTTGAGTGCATATAAATTTCGGATTGAAAATGTCCATAGCGATGTTCGTGTCTTCAAATGTCTTTGATTTCACCAATGTAAAAGCTGTCACACTTCTGACTATTATATTTATAAATAATTGATCAAACCAAAGGTTTTCGAATTGAATATACAGGATAATTCACAAAGAATGATTCAATTTCATTATACATTAATTCATATACCAAGCATTCTCAATAAATGAATTATTAATCTTCATTTCACCAGAAACTGTAAGAAGATAGTCCTGACTTCATTTTTCAACAAGATGGAGCTCCTGACCATTGGCATCTGAAAGTTAGAATTTTTTTAATGAAAAATGTGCCTCAGCAATGGATTGGTAAAAAATATGACAACGATCTTACTCTTTGTGCTTGGTCCCTGAGATAACCAAACCTCACTCTATATGACTTTTTCTTACAGTGTTACTTGAAAGATTGCATTTATGTTCCACAATTACCTATGAACATCCATGATCTTAAACAATAAATAGTAGCAGCAATTGATTTAGGGGAGCATGATATGCTAATAAAAATCTGGGAATAAATCTCTTATCATATCGATGTTGCTTGTGCTGCAGGTGGTTGTCAAATGGAACACTCCTAAAACAGTTAATAATGCTTAATTGTGAGTGGAATAAATTGTTATTTAACTATGTTTTCTATTGTTTTTCTTTATGAATTTATTATTGAATGAAATTAGGTCATTCTTTTTTTTGTTTTTGACTGACGATGGTACAGTAAGTACCGAAAGTACTCTCAATTAAAATATTCGTTGTTTTTTCATAAAAATATATATATATATAATTGTAGAAATAAGCAATATAATATAAAAATTGAAATAAATAAATACAAATGTAATGTAACATTTACAAAATATTTGTAATTGTATCATAATATAGCTCATATTATGAATTTGAATTCACAAATCCTGTGTACATGAATTTGAAATAAAATGCCTTTTCTAAATAAATATTTAGTACAACCATTTAAGTTGGTAAATTACATTTCCCATCTTAAATTATTAATGAAAAATATAGATTGAGATTTTTTCTAAAAAAAATCAGAAATATTAAGGGGCTAAATATCATTAATAGTTTTAATAGGATACAAATGTTGCTCATTATCAACCAATGCCATGCCAAATATGTTGGAAACTACTGATCTCATTAACCTTAACCTAGATGGTATTGCTTTCTATGAAAGTTCTATATCTAAAAACTTTAGAAAATATATATATTTGATTTGCTTTAGTGTTTGAATTGGTCCTGGGATGGTAGGATATGATATAATTTCGGTAGAGTAGGCTAAAAATATCGCGAATAATTCAAAAACTACTGATCAGATTGGTTTTATACTATCTTGAATTGCTTTCTAATATAATTCTGTATTTACAAACTTTTAGAAAATATATAAATTTTGTATTTGCTTTAATGTTGGAGTAGGCTTAATGTTGGACAGATATCAGAGATGGTATGTAGTAAATAAAAATAAATCATGAATTATTCTATAATTAGTGATCGAAATTGGTTCCTGCCCCATACTTGTAAATTAAATAATCCTAGATTTTAAGGACAGATATCTTTATGTACGTCATGTCAGGTTTCAGCATGTTTCTCTATTGAAATTGAAATCAAATTTGAGATAACAAGTGTAGAAAAGAATAGCAAAAAGCAAATTAGAGGGCCAAATGACGAAGTTTTTGCTCTTTCTCAAATTACAATTTATTCTATTTTTATATATTTATGGCTGTGTTAGAGCTGAAAACTTTAATATCATAATGTCGGATTTGGGATGAATATATTTAATTGAAATGTTCTAAAATGTTGGCTATTATTTCAATAGTATTATAATGTAGTTTGATATATATTTCACCAGTAGAGACTAATATTAAAAGTCAAGTAAAGAGTTGATAATCCTCAATTACATGATAAAAATTGAACCAGCATAGACTAATATTGAAAGTCTAGTCACTGTAGTTCTTATTTCTATATTAAATTTTGTTCACTGTGAGCATTGATGCAGTAAATCTATTTCTATATTATGCAATGAATTTTGATACTAATCATTGATTGATTAAATGTACAGTGACTCAATTGTCCTTACATTTTAAACAAGTGCTGCTCAATTACACTTTGTGAGTCAAATTCTTTGAAAACAAAATTTGTAAACAATATCCAGGTAAAATTTAGATTGTTTCATAAGCCTGAGAACAAAAACCTGTTAAGTGTAGTTCAATTAAATTAGTTAAAACTGGTTTTTTTTCTTTAATATATTAACCTTATTTTGTCACTGGGAATGTAAGTTAAATTTTTAATTACACCTATGAATTTTTTCTGCATTATTTTTTAAATCATATGAATGTCTTCCATTAAGCATAATGCTATTTCCTATACTTGTAATCTAGCTTTCAAAGACAAATTGATCTTTACATGTGCTTATTGTAATATTAGCTATTAATTTTCTAAAAGCTGTTCAAATTTTTCAAGTAATTACTCAGAAATTCTCATTAATCTTAAAAAAATCAGATTATTACTTTTTGAAACACTTGCACTGTCACAGTCAAAAAACACATATTTCTTAATTACTCAGTGAAATTCCCATCCTTTGAAGATGAACTTGCATCTCATAGGAAAACTCTGAATGAAATAGAATACTCAATTCAATAAATGCTGAAACAAAATCAGAAATTACTTTTGGATTTAGAAGAAGTAGTAGGTCAAAATAAAATTCATATTGACACTGAAATTTCAGAGGAAAGCATTTCTATAAATGAAAGTTACCACAATATTCCTCTTAATTAAATTCCTGAAGCACCTCCAAATTCAACCCCTGATGTCAATCTTCAAAATGATCATGACATCGTCATTAAAAGATTAAATCATATAGGTGTTGCAGATGTCATTATTCAAGATATTTACTGTTATGGTTGTTTGTCAACAAATTAAAATCAGACTGTTATTGTTCACCTTAATTCTGAATGGGAATATCAATGTATTATCAGTTGTTCATCAAAGCTTAAATCCTTCTCGTCCACTGTCTTCACTTCACACAATCTCTATCCCTCTGATCTTCTAATGGTGTAGCATAATCCATCAAGTAAGCTGCTAAATCTAAGATCTAAGAAAGAAGAAAGAAACAGATGATTAAAAACAACCATGCAAATTAAATGATGAATTGTTCTCATTAAGATTTATAAATTGGAATACAAAAAATCATAAAAGCATGTGCTTGCCAATTAACTGATTTGACAAAATATTGAGGGCAAAATTGGTTCTTATTATTTTTAGCCAATTAGCCAGAAGTGTTTAGTTAACACAAAAATTCAATTCAACAGCTAGGAATTTTGATTAGAGTATAAATAGCATTGAAACATTGGAACAATTGTTGAAGTAAATTCATTGGATATCTTATTTTACTCTATTACCAGGTTTGCTTAATTGTTAACAATGTCAAGCTAAGTGGTTCATATTGAGTAGTGGTCAGGATACCATGAAGGGAATGATTCTAGGTTCTTCACCCCTGATCATGAAATGCAATTAAGTTAGGTGTATGACTAGGAGCTTTTGATTACCTGTTTAGATGGCTATCAATTGTATTCAAACATGTATTTGCTAATAAATTTGATAAGCAGCTAGTTAGCCAAATGCAAGTTATTTATTAATTCTTTTTCTAGATTGTTGACTATAATGCAACTGATAATGAGACTGTTTGTTATATTAATTATCTTACATGTCAGTTAGGAAGCTGCTAATTATTTAGTTAGTAATTTGAATGCCAATAATTTTTTTGGTAATGGCAAAATGTTAGTTAATTATTAACAAAGCAGCTAGTACTGAGTCAGGTTGTGAAAAACTCATGCTAGTCTATGTGTTAAATGAAAACACCACAAAACACATTACAAAAGAGTGTAAGTAAAATTTTGTCTATTCATTAGTATGCATCATCATAGGTTAAGGCACACATAATTAACTTCATTGAGCTGAGTGTTGGAGACACCTTGGACAAGCTGGATTGCTGAATCTGTTGCCGATACAGAGAGCACCGTCAGGCAAATGCCTAACCATTTGGAGCACTGCAGAGCTACCTCACCTAAATAGTGATTATTAGTGTATCAATTAATTACAGTTATCAGAAACATATTAATAGAGAGCTAAGTAGACAAAGACCATTAGATCCTTGCCCACCAAATTACCATACTGTAACATCCTCTACCAGGCTTTATCACTGTTGATCCACTGTTACCTTGTAACATTGACTGTGTTATTGCAGGTAAGGATTTACTCAATGTTACTGCTTGCTTAGTTTTTTCTATTACATTACGTAACCACAATTAACTATTCACTTTTTAGGTGACAAACCAAAGTGGTAACATCTGCATTGATCTTTCAGTGGGCATCTGCCCGAAGTGGATCTCCACATCCAATTTCACCGTTCCTTCCAATACTTGAGTGCCACTTCTCAGCTCAATCAAGATAGCTTATGTGTACCCTACATTAGCTTGGTGCTTACTCAAGGCATGACACAACTCGACTTAATCTCTATTGTGTGAAAGTGTTATATCTGTTTGCAACTGGAAAACTGTCACTAGTTGTTCATTCAATATTACATGTAGCCATTACCAAAATATATTGGCTTTATTAAATAAACAAATATCNCAACAAACACTTTACAAAGTTGAGTTTAAGTCAGTTACAACTTTACTTGAGTGCACGCACTAAGCTAACGTAAGGTACACATAATGAATGCCAGTTGAGCTGAGGTGGCGCAGTGGACTCAACCATCGTTGTAGAAGGAGTGGAGCTGTGTTGTGGAGATCGGCTTCAGGCAGTAGCCCATGGAAGAACTGAAGAGGAAACATCATACTGCTCTGTCACCTAAACAGTGATAGTTAATACTCAATTATTTGATTAACATAACTAGTTAATAAAAGAGAAAGGTCTAATAGTTCAACAACTTGGTAACACCTCACCCGCAATTTACTGAACACTCATTATCAGTAATAAGACACGGCGTAATAAGCTAGGTGGAGGATGTTACAATACAATTAAAGATTTAGATTTAAATAAATGGACATTGGGCCTGGTAGGAGATGCTAGATGGTGACTGTGACAGGTTACAAGTTCCTCAGGAAGTGCCATCAAGATGGATTTCTTTGGCACAAAGAAAAATAAAATCAAGAAGAATCAGCAGCAAAATTCAGGAAGATAAGAGGAATTACTGTGTACAATAAGCAACTGAACCTAATGAAAAAAATTAAAAGACAGCAAAAATGTCAACTAGTCAACTCACCTAACTGAGATGCATAGCATTGGACAGGAAAAATCTGAACTAGAAGAGAAAACCACTACATACAATGAGATAATAAACAATGATGAATAAAAGTAAATAAGGAAGTACAAAAAAACCCTACCCAGAGTATTAGTAACCACAGTGACATTGAGATTGACACCACACACTGATGAAACAGATCAGTCCCCCCCCCTAATGGAACAACAGACAATCCATATGTCCCCAGAAACAAGTCCACAGGAAATTTACAAAATCCTGAAGACAAGTCACAAAATGGAAACCATGCTGAAAAACAAGATATGGCAGTTGACAGGATGATTTGAACAGATGGAACAAGAGAGAAAACCTCATAGAGGAAATTATTTAAGCCTATAGTTTTACGGTAATGGCTAACTTTAATATTATGGAAATGCAGTTAGTGTCAACACCTGGTTGCTTTATTAAATCAAAACAACAAACACTTTACAAAGTTGAGTTTAAGTCAGTTACAACTTTACTTGAGTGCACGCACTAAGCTAACGTAAGGTACACATAATGAATGCCAGTTGAGCTGAGGTGGCGCAGTGGACTCAACCATCGTTGTAGAAGGAGTGGAGCTGTGTTGTGGAGATCGGCTTCAGGCAGTAGCCCATGGAAGAACTGAAGAGGAAACATCATACTGCTCTGTCACCTAAACAGTGATAGTTAATACTCAATTATTTGATTAACATAACTAGTTAATAAAAGAGAAAGGTCTAATAGTTCAACAACTTGGTAACACCTCACCCGCAATTTACCGAACACTCATTATCAGTAATAAGACACGGCGTAATAAGCTAGGTGGAGGATGTTACAATACAATTAAAGATTTAGATTTAAATAAATGGACATTGGGCCTGGTAGGAGATGCTAGATGGTGACTGTGACAGGTTACAAGTTCCTCAGGAAGTGCCATCAAGATGGATTTCTTTGGCACAAAGAAAAATAAAATCAAGAAGAATCAGCAGCAAAATTCAGGAAGATAAGAGGAATTACTGTGTACAATAAGCAACTGAACCTAATGAAAAAAATTAAAAGACAGCAAAAATGTCAACTAGTCAACTCACCTAACTGAGATGCATAGCATTGGACAGGAAAAATCTGAACTAGAAGAGAAAACCACTACATACAATGAGATAATAAACAATGATGAATAAAAGTAAATAAGGAAGTACAAAAAAACCCTACCCAGAGTATTAGTAACCACAGTGACATTGAGATTGACACCACACACTGATGAAACAGATCAGTCCCCCCCCCTAATGGAACAACAGACAATCCATATGTCCCCAGAAACAAGTCCACAGGAAATTTACAAAATCCTGAAGACAAGTCACAAAATGGAAACCATGCTGAAAAACAAGATATGGCAGTTGACAGGATGATTTGAACAGATGGAACAAGAGAGAAAACCTCATAGAGGAAATTTGAACAGATATTAAGTTGGATAGACAAAGCAAAGTATTCCAATGGGAGGTAAAAAGCCTAACTCAGCAATTAGCAGAGTTGAACAAAAGGTTCCTAAACAAAATGAAAACTGGAAAAAGATGTATAGGCACCTAGAGAGAGAAAACAGACAGCTCATGGAGGATAACAATATCCAAGCACAGGAAATTGAACAGCTAAAAGATAAGCTCAGGCTAATCCAGCTAACAGAAGAAGAAAAGCAGGGAGAAATACAAACCCACAAGATGGGATTCATACAAGAAAAGGAAAAAGAATTAGAAACAATACCTGAAAGGAGAGACAAGCATGAGAGAGAATACAAATATTATGAAAAAGAAAATGAAAAGAAGAAACAAAAGATAATAAATGAGATAATGAGAGCAGTCACAAGACAATTCCAAAACAAATAGAACAGGAAGAAACAAATGAAACCAAAATTCAACCTTTCCATTAGTGTGATCTCAAATATCAGTGCCATTCTGGAAATGTGGGGCTATACCCATCTACTTTTCTGTTGAATTTCAGAAGTGTCACCTTGCAGGAAGTTTTTTTTGTTATTTCTATTACACTGTAGTATTGATTTCTTGAATTTTGGTTTGATTTGTCTTTTCCTGTCCTCTTTTTTCTTGAACTATCTTGTGACCACTCTTGTTATCTTGTTTATTATTTTTTGTATCTCTTTTTCATTTTTTTCTTTGTAATATTCAAATTCTCTCTCATGCTCATCTATCCTTTTGGGTATTGTTTCTAATTCTTTTTCTCTTCCTTATACAAACTCCATCTTATAGGTTTGTATTTTCCCTGCTTTTTGTCTTCCATTAGCTGGATTAGCCTGAGCTTATCTTTTAGCTGTTCAAGTTCCTGTGCTTGGATATCATTGTCCTCTATCAGCTGTCTATTTTTTATTTCCAGGTCTCTGTACCTTTTTTTCATTTTGTTCAAGGAACCTTTTGTTCAATTCCACTAATTGCTGGGTTAGACTTTTCACTTCCTGTTGGAATAGTTCACTTTGTCTATCCAACTTTGAGTTCATATATGTCCTAATTTCCCTAATGAGGTTCTCTCTTTCTTGTTTCATCTGTTCAAATGTGTCTGTTAAATGCAGTATTTCATTTTTAGCATGGTTTCTATTTCATGGCTTTTCTTCAGGATTTCATAAATTTCCTGTGGGCTTGTTTCTGGGGACATATGGATCATCTGTAGTTCCATTGTGGGGATGGCTTGGTTTCATTGGACTGTGGTGTTGCTTTTGATGCCACTGGGGTTACTACTACTCTGGGTAAGGTTTTTTTGCACTGCCCTTTTTACTTCTATTCATCATTGATTATTTCCTCATTAAGATTAGTAGACTTTCTGGTTCTGATTTTTCCTGTTTGATGCTATGCACTAAGATTAGTTAGGTTTATTGACTAGTTGACTTTTCAATTTTTAGATAGGTTCAGTTGCTTATTACACAGTAATTTTTCCTTTTGAACTATAATGGAAATGAAGGTTCTCATCTTCCTGAATTTTGCTGCTGATTCTCCTTGGTGTTATTTTTTGTGCCAATGAAATTCATCTTAATAGCACTTCTGAGGATCTTTGTAACCTGTCACAGTTGCCATGTAGCATCTCCTACCAGGCCAAATGTCCATTTATTAAAATCTAAATCTTTAATTGTATTGTAGCATCATCCAAAAAATAAAACAAAAATAAGCTGCAAAACATCACAGAAGAACTAAGATCGAAAAAGAAGTGATTAAAAATATTATGATTAGATCAAGTGGGATTATTTCAGTTTGATTTTGTATATTGCAACCATGAAAATAACATGTGTTGAAAAAGAGATAATTGTATCTGTCAATAAAACGTTTTCAACAAATTGTTGCTTACATTATTTTTAGCCACCATCTTGGCAGACGTTTAAATTCAAATCTACAGGTACTTCTCTTTCAAATTACTATAAATACAATTAAAACTATTGTGAGCATTGATAAAGAATTTTACTCCGAATTCTATTTATTTCATCTCATTAATGGTTTGATTATTAATACAATGTCAAGTTAATCAAGTGGTGTTTAGTAGTGGTCTGATCCATCACAGGGAATGATTCAAGGGTCTCTGTGCCAGATCACGAAAGTGCACTTAAGTTAGGTATAGGGGTTTTCTCTCAATTAGCTGACTAGCATTTCCAACTACATGTATTAGATAATTAACCTTCAACAAATGGTTGGATAACCAAACCTTAGGGATTATATTTATATATTTTTCAGATCCAAATTAAGTGACCTATAATTGACTGATAATGACCTTACATGTAGTAATTGTAAATGTAAGTTAGGAAGTTGTTCGATATTTGTTTATTTAATAAAGCCAATTATTTTGGTAATGGCTACATGTAATATTGAATGAACAACTAGTGACAGTTTTCTGGTTGCAAACAGATATAACACTTTCACACAATAGAGATTAAGTCGAGTTGTGTCATGCCTTGAGTAAGCACCAAGCTAATGTAGGGTACACATAAGCTATCTTGATTGAGCTGAGAAGTGGCACTCAAGTATTGGAAGGAACAGTGAAATTAGATGTGGAGATCCGCTTCAGGCAGATGCCACTGAAAGATCAATGCAGAGGTTACCACTTTGGTTCATCACCTAAAAAGTGAATAGTTAATTGTGGTTACGTAATGTAATAGAAGAAACTAAGCAAGCAGTAACATTTAGTAAATCCTTACCCACAATAACACAGTCAATGTTACAAGGTAACAGTGGATCAACAGTGATAAAGCCTGGTAGAGGATGTTACATGGCGACCATGACAGCCAAGAACAGCAAACCAACAGAAGAAACATTCAATTAAACCACCCGAAAATCAACATCATATGCTATGAGTGAAAGTATGAAAGCAACGAACTGTTACACAAACCAACTACTAATGAGAGGCAGAGAGATACCCTGAACCAAACAAATGCACTTCACAGAGATCCTGGAATTGCAAACTGGAGATGAGAAAGCCACTATGAGCCAGAAGAAAAATGACAAAAACTAGAAAAGGAAGTGCAAAGAAAACTGCAACAAAAGCAGTCACCCCCAGAACTATTCGATCATCGCCATACTTCGGTGAAAATTCAGCCACAGACGCCACAGATACTGAACTACAATCTTTGAGTTCACCCCCAGAGACGAACCCCACAGATACAAATCCACTAGACATAATGATGTTGCTAAGAAAGAGTCAAGAAAATGAGGAAACTTTAAAGCAGCAAGTAGAACAATTGACTGAAAAGGTCAAAGAAATGGAACGCCAAAACGAATCAATACTGAGCAAAATCAGGGTAAACATGGAAATGCAATTAGAAGAGCAAAATCAG
>CABFPE010000313.1:905939-926486 GCA_900660155.1 Hofstenia miamia
CTGTGTGGTGGAGATCGGCTTTGGGCTGTGGCCCACAGAAGAACTGAAGAGGAAACATCTGACCACTTCGTCACCTAAACAGTGATAGTGAATACTCAATCATTTTATTAACATAACTAGTTAATAATAGAGGATAGTCTGATGGTTTGACAAGGTGGTAACACCTCACCCGCGAATTACTAAGCACTCATTATCAGTAATCAGACACAGCATAATAAGCTAGGTGGAGGATGTTGCACTAGATTCCTCTAAGGTGTTTCATATATACACCCATGCATTATTTATAAACTATTAAAATACATATTTTTTCCAAAAGGATTAAGTGCTAATTGTGGGACAAAGTGTCACAATTGTGTGACCACTAGTTTTCCATTTCCAGTTAAATTAAATATTACATTGTATTTTTCACTAATTCAAGATTTATTTGAATCTTGCCTGCAGGTAGAATACTATCTCTTAGCCCTCTCAAAAAATCAACTTTACTGAAATTAAAAATTGCATTAAGTTCATTTCTGTCTTTTAGAAGTTCTATTTTATCACCATTATCCTTGTGGAAAAATTCCTTTTATACAGTGTTCAAATAAGGTTCTGAATACTCAAGAATGTTGTGTAAATGGGTAACTTTTGAAAAATTTGTAAGATTTGTAGTAGAAGTATTATTATATTCCACAAATACTCTGTTAAAAGTGATTAAACATTACCACTAGATGTTACATTATCTGCTGCTACAAATCCTGTATTATCAAGCTTAACTATTTTAAATTTAACATCAATATATATGCATCAAACCAATCATAAGGTATTATATCTGTAGAATTATCAACTTTAAACTTATAATTGTTTATATTTTGAATATTACCAGCAGCAGGAATTATAATTGGAGTTGGGAGATCAAATCTAATGTATTCATTTCTTACTAGAATTGTTGGATTTCTGAAGTCAGTCATTTCTATTACATAAGAAAGAGTGAAATAAAATCACCAGGGATGTACTATCCCTTAAGAAAATCATTTTTCAAGAGGTTGTCCTATCCACTTAATATAAAAGTGAAATTAATTTCACAATAGTATTAAAAATTTTTCTTTGTATTGTCAAACTTCCTGGACTTTGTCTTGGGAAAGTTTTTTAATAACATTTGTATCTAAATTCACTTTTGTTCATTTGGTGTTTCTGAGCTTAACTCAATAGGTTTATTTGTTACATTTGGGTTTTCTAATGCTTTATTTTTGTTTAATATTTGTGGATTATTGAAATTGAACTAGAAAACACATTGACTCTTAATTATCTTTTTAACTTTTTGATTATTGTGATTAACTGTAACTCTAGCAAGTTTTACAAGATTCCTAAATACTCTCTTAGACTTTACAGTTTATTTATCTTGTTTTTTATAATATCTCCTTGTTAAAAGATCTATGTAGGGGATTGATCAATTGTCTCAAAAATAATTGCTTTACCATAAGGGATGATAAAATATATTCTCTATATAATTTATCCATATCTATAAATGTAAGTCCAAACATGTTGTCATAAACTTTAAGAGGAAAAGACTTCTGGTTTACTCTACCAATTGTGAGTAGAGTATCTCTATGCTTGAGTCCTTGTTCTTCTGTATTATTAAAAAGATCTTCAATATATGCCTTGTATCTATAAATTTCATCACTCTCATATCTTATAACTTTATATTATTTCAAGTTTTACTTTTTCCATGTGTGTTTGATTTTTACTTAGTTTTTTGGTAACCTTTCCTAAAGTATATCCATTTTTTCACTGCAAAACTAACAATTGTGTGATATCTTTCTAGATCTTCATCAACATTGTTAGACAACTAAGTTCTGTAATTTGTGGAATTCAATAGTGCTGTGTTATATAATTTGGTATAGATTTAACTTTATGACTTGTTTTTGCATGTTCCCCAACACTACTTTAATCTTAGGACACTAGTTCATAATCTATAGGTGCAGGTTGGGATGAATAAAGGTTTTTCCATTTACTCCCTAATTTTTCCTAAATAATCTTGTTGATTTTCTATACTTTCTTTAATAAGAGATCTTTGATCTGAAATAGTTTTTGTAATAGGTTTGTGTGTCTCTTGTAAGTTGTACTGAACTTCATTTTTTTGGTTAATGCAGTCATGTTTTGGTTGTAAAATCTTTTTTTATTGCTTACTGATTTCATCTTCAAGACTTACTAGCTATTTGAATTCATTGTAATCTATTGTTATATAATTAATTTAGAAAATAATTTTTGACCCATATCTTTTGAAATAAAGAACATATTGCCCCTTAAATTTTAAAATAGAAGACACTTTTGTGTGTGTGTGTATATTACAAAGTTTCATTAAAGTTCTTATGTACTTTCTTCTTTTTTATTTACAAAAAGAAAGTCATAATAAAACAAACTTTCAAAAAGATCTGGATTAAAAGAATTATCCTTAGCAATTGAATTTTTGTCCCAATGATCAACTAGGAGTGTATAAAACCATTATTGTACAATTTTCCTTATTTTCTTTGGAACATTGTAATAAGATTG
This sequence comes from Hofstenia miamia, assembly GCA_900660155.1. NCBI lineage: Eukaryota > Metazoa > Xenacoelomorpha > Acoela > Hofsteniidae > Hofstenia > Hofstenia miamia. The sequence continues at coordinate 908,469 of CABFPE010000313.1, forward strand.
TGAAATATATATTGTTGATATGTTATGATGAAAATGATCAGGAAAGGGTGAGGAAATATTTGCTATTGATAAAATAAAATTAACAGACCCTATATCATAGAAATTAAAGGATTTATTTAATGAACAAATACAAGGAAAATTTTATGAATATGAATTACAAAAACTGATCAGGATACTTTTAGAATTGAAAAAATATTGAGGAAAAAGAATGGAATGATATTTGTTAAGTAGTGAGGATATCCTTATTATTCTAATAGTTGGATTAAGCAAAATTAAAAATTTAGTAATCCTTCATAATTGTTTTGATTATATTTTTTTTATTTAAATATTTATAAAGGCCATTGTTTGTTCCTGTTTTTTATAACTTTCTGTTAAATGATATGTAGTATCAATATTTTACATTTTCTTCTCTGAATAATGTTTTATTTGAATTTTATCATTCATTTTTTCTGCAAATATTTTAAATATTTTTTCTTCCCTTTTTCTAATTTCTTATTTCTTTTCCATTTCACATTTACACATTATTGGCTTTTGTTTTGAACTATTTTTATTGTGCTGTACATTTAAAGGATTCTCTTGATATTTATTTGCAAAATCCTTGATATATTCTTTCTCAATCTCTTCCTGCATTTTTTATCTTTTGATGGAGCATCAATTTTCAAAGAAATTTTTGGTTTATATTGTTTTTAGAGGTTCCCTGAACTGTATTAAGTTTTGTATAATAATTATTTACTTGACTATTTCTGATCTCAAATGCCAAGTAAGCCTTGTTTCCAGACTATTACAAGTTGATCCAATGTAAATTTTATTTGAATTTTCAAATTCTACTTTATATATCTTTCCTTCTTTATAGTCACAATTAAACATAGCATTTTATAATTTAAAATTAGCCATTAGACTATTTTTAAATTCTTTATGTATATGTGAATGGTTTAAGTGAATATATTCAAACTTTGTTGTTCTAGATAAAGCAGTATATACCTCTTTTTTATCCATTACATTTACATCATATGTATTATAAGGTTAATTGATGTCACATCCTTAAAATTTATAAACTGTTAGACAAAATGAGGGGATAAAATTCTTTTGAAATCATCAATAGCAAATGTTAAGTCATTATTAAATTTAATGTATTCATTCTGTATTTCCTCTATTTTAAATTCCATAGTATTAAATATCTGTTGCTCTTTCATATTATTGGTAGCCATTATAGACATACCTTCACATGTTTCATATATTTCATTGCCAATGGGCAATCAAGTTCATTTTTCTTTTTTGTAAATTCTTTACAGCATTCTTTTGTAACTAGTTTTCTTGTTTTGTTTAGAAAAGTTATATTTTGCATCAAAGGTTTTATCTCATTAAATTGCTCTGTAATTTTGTTTGTTTCTAGTAATGATTTTAACATATTATAAGTTTTCTTAGCATACCTACCAGTTTCTTCTTTGAAATTAAATTTTTCTATAGTTGGGCACATTTGCTAAATTGCAGGTGATATAAAGTAATTATACTTAATTGAAGAATGGATTTCTACAGGTGAGCATTGATATGGATCACCAAATATATTAACAGTATAAGTAGTGATACAAAAGGAGACCCCATTCCAATGGGACACCTTGAAGTTCTCGTTTCACTTAGCTGATTCACCAATATCAGAGGGTGATATATATTTTCAGTGACATCACATACTTGACATTTTAAGTGTATCAACTAATGGATTTTTCAAGTAGCTGGTTTATTGATTTGTGACACTTTTTTAATTGATTTTCATGGTGATTCACATACATGTTGGGGCCAATTTAGTTTACATTGTTTTGATATAATGACTAATTTCATTTCATTTTAATATACATGGTTATATCACACGTTACACTCACTTGCATACATTACATTGCATTTGTGATTATGTATTATTGGCTAATTTTACAAAACTTTGTTGGATATGCACACAAATTACAGACTAATTTTCCATTACATGTAAAGACTACACAATGCAATGTCAAACCACTATGATGCCTATCATGTTTTCCATAATTTCAAAAAGCCCACATGTACAATGCTTACAGTGTAATTTGGGAGTTTTAAAAAAACTGCATTTCATTTTTGCTAATATTCCTCATTAACACATTTATCATATCACGTTTTTTCCAATGAATAATTAATTTTCATAAGTTCAATGTATTTCCATTGGCTGGTCAATCTATATATTCACCTCATTTCATTGGATAAAATCATTATTTTTCTTCTACACAATTTCATCTGCCACTTTTCACAATTTCTGTTGAAATGCTAGTATCCAGGTCATTGGGCAGTCTATTTGATGAACTATGCAGAACCCCACCACAATCGCATGGCTATAACCTGCTAACACAGGAGATGATGTCTCCACCACCTGTGCATGTAAAAGAAAAACACAAGACTTTAACACAAACAAAGACATCCTATAGTCAATAATAATGTGATCATCTTTCCCAACATGAGCAAGGATGACCATGTTTTACATTGCTTAAACAATGTTAATTCCCAAACACCAACCTGTATTTTTTCAAATGTGAGCCCAGCTAGTTAACTACTGAAAAAACTATGGCTAACAATCAAGGATGTTGTTCAGCTGAACACAAGATATGGTACCACAGTAAAGATAAGACTTGATAATGGTTTTTACTACTTTCTACCCAAATGGTATGTCAATGCATTGGGTGAGAATTACAAGACTCTGGCAAATAAAAAACTTTTTCACAATGATGACATGGAAATCAAAACTGGTGGTAATAATGTAAATCATATTGTATTAGAATTTAGTAAAATAAAAGTATAGCTTTGTTTTCTACACCTCTTTCTACATGTACAGTTTTATAAAAAAATAATACTAGTAAAAAAAATCATTAATTATTAGTTACAGTGGTGGTGGTTTTACAATAAACTTTTTAAATTTACATTGATTATTAGCAAATGTGATAATAATATACCTTTTGGAGTGTTCATTCAATGTAGAAATTTAAAATAGTCCTTTATACAGTCTATAGAATTTCCCACATTCTGTGGGTACTGATAGCTGTGATCAAGTAAATTTTCCACATTCTGAGATATTATTCAACTAAGAAATTCACAGTTCATAGCACCACATCTCCAAAACATTGTATTCTCTCTTGTTGATAAATTTATTGAATCAATAAATTGAAGCATTTGTTCAGTTGTGAGATTGCCTTCTGTAAATGCAACATGATGGAAGTTCTGCTCATACCAGTTAAAAGCCTTTTGTATGTGTCATGGGAGAGAGTTAAACACTGCTTTTGAGTGGCATTCTGCAAGAATGTAAAGTTTTTCATCAATTAAAATCAACAATTGTTTGATATAGTAAATATTATTGAATGCATTCCCTCAAATTTCAAATAATATGTCCTGACTCTTCATGGCTTTGAACAATGAAAAATGGATAAACTGCACAGTTAGAAAACTTACAGGTAAATGAATATAACTTGTTTTATAATTAAATGCTCAATAAACATATCCAGAGTTGTAAATAAAATTTCTTTTACAAAAAAGGACTATTTGGTTTATGAATATGAGCTTAATTCACTCATTCAGATTTGGTCTAACAATGTCAAGTTATTGCAAATATTTATTTGTTTTGCTTTTTAAATTATTATCAAGTTTTAAATTTAATAGAAATTTAGTTTTAATTGATAAAAAAATTTATTTATTTCAATTGTCATTTTTTACATTTTGACCATGTAGCAATAAAACAAGCCCACTAAAATATTAAGCAAAACAAAGTAATGGGATGAGAAATTCATTATTAATTAAAAACAATCTTTTTGAAACAATTTTATTTATTATTATAAAGGATATCCTTATTATTATTAAAATTATAAATATTTTATCAAAATTTGCAAAAGAAACATGGCACTGCCCTTAACTCTTCCTATTAACTTATGAAATTCAAGTTGCAATGAATTTTTAGGTAATTATTGTTTAGATATTATGTAATGTAAAATGATAATTTATATTGAACTCATGTGCTACAAATTTTGTTATTTTAACATGCTGTCTATTGGAAACATCTGATTTTTCAACTGAGGCAATTGTTAAATGCATAATATGATAGTTTCTAGAAGATTATTATTCTCCTAGTACTATTGCATAATACAATAATGCATTTCATCTTCTGTAACACAGTAAGTGTTTTTCATCAATATAGAGTGCTAGTTTGATATTCTTTCTCACACTTCAGGGTATTCAATTTTTAGATACTCTAAGACCTGTAGATTTCAAATCCAAGTTGTGGAAATTGAAACTTACCTCTAAATGTTGAAATACATTTAAGGCCAAGTATACAACAATGAAAAACCATATAAGGTTCGTCAAAGTTAAACACTGGGATGGAAATATAAAATGAGATCAGCAAAAAAAAATCTTATTGGCAGAACTTGCCATACCTTCAGATCTAAAGTAAAAAATTAAAGCTATTCATAGAGAGGCCACTGACATGTTTTTTCTAATCTATTTAATAATAATAACCTTTAAACATATAGACATACAGTAATTTCTTTGCATAAAAAAATTAATCAATTTTTAATATTTTTGATAGCATATTACTCATATTAATATTTGTAATATTTTTATCCCATTACTTTGTTGGGCTTAATATTTAGTGGGCTCATTTTATTGCTACCCATTTTGACCCATGTGAAATGCCATTGTAATTTCCTTTGTTCTGTTTAAACTTTAATTTAAAGTTAGGTTTTTTTTTGCATTTTTATATCTTTTAAAATTTTTAATAATAGGAATTTACCCCATGTTTCTTAAATCAAGTTTTTTTCTTTCACTAATAAGTACTAATTTTTAAAAATTGAAATAAAACTCTTTGGTACATATTTATTTATTCTAAATATTTTTACATACTAAATATAAATACAGTTTGTGCATTGTCACCTGGATATATTGGTGGTTTATCCTTGCCACATTAAATTTTAAGTTTGATAAACATCTTATATTTTTCTCTTGTAGCTTTCTCTGCATAATGTTTAGGCAGGAAGAAACAGTTGCTGTTTTCCAGTATAATTCTTACTGCAGGGCCATACTTTGTCTGAAGGCTATATGCATTGTGTATTTATTGCCACTCACTGATTTTTAATTCTCTAATGGAGATATATTTCATCTGACATTCTTCAGAAATTGCATTGAGGCTTTTGACCATCTCTGGTTCAACTACTTTACTCACAGTGTTTACAGAATACATGGTCTTTGGTAATATTGGCTTTAAAACAATTTTTTTGGGTTATGAGAGTTCGTCTTATTTGCTCTGTGTAACTTTGGTAGATTTTTGAGAATGAGATTTGCTAGCAGCTTTTGGAGTCATCACTGAATTTAAAATTGAAAAAGCATTCAAAGTATGTGTTATTTATTACAAACTTTTATCATATAAACCAATAAAAAAACTTAATTCATTTGATCCAATCATCAACTAACCTTGTTAATTCATTTGCCAACCCACAAAACATTGTTAGAACATTATAAAATATCTGTTATGTTTACACCCATGTATCTAGTTTATCTTAATATCAATTTACCTTTTTCCACCTTATCATATAAAGAACCATGTTTTTAGATTGTAAAACTCTTGGTTTCCCCATAGCATATTGTATCTAAATGCCTTTAGATTTACTCAACAATATGCTAAGAGCTGAGAATCTGTTTACATGACTCAGACTAAGGAAAAGAATTACCACCATGTTTAAATTTTATCACATTTTCCAGACAGGGTTTTTTGCAAAAACTGTCTAGAAACACATTACTGATGTTTTTGACAGAAGCTTTTAATCTGTCACTTTCAAGTGTACTCAATTTAAAACCTTTTTATTACTGCATCCAGAATCTTGCAAAGAGAACCTGTCAATCATGTGAAAACTTGACATTTTAAAAGCTTTTTACATTTAAAAATTCTCCCCCAAAATAAACAAATTGAGGTTTAAAAGCATTTTTAAAAGCTTTTCCCAGAGAACCTGTCAATTCATTAAAAGGTTATTTGTGTAAACCTGTCACAAAAATGAGTTAGCACTACACCCTCAGTAATTGGATACCTTGATTTGCTCCCAGCCAATTGTCATAAACCCTAAAGCAAACTGAATTCACTTCATTTTAATCTCTTTGATTATTCAGTTTGTTTTCAACATTCTGGTTTAAAAATATCTTTTAATAATGTTAGCAATTTTCTCTCTGGCTAGAACACAAAATATGATGAAATTATCAACAACAACCTTTATAAAAGTGAGTTGGAAATTTCCTTTTTATCTAAAACAATTATTGTGTATTATTAAACAAAGTATTTCTACAATACAAGATATTATATTCATAAATTTTTTCTCAATCTAAAAAAATGTGTAATGTATGTTTTTTTTATTAAACAAATATTTTTAGTTTCAATAATATCCCAGAAGACACAAATTCTCCCCCTGAAATTTTTGATGACTGGTTGCAAAATTTTGAGAATAGAATTGAAGAAATGATGGTAGAATGTGAAATTGTGTTTTACCATCTTTTACATTTTAAAAACAAGCCTTCAAGTTTTTTATGTATATATACAGTCAGTGTTTTTCAATTTGAAAACATGGTAAGAACACAATTATTTTGTTGTGATTCACCAAAAATTTATTAACAAAAATCAAATTCATGTCATATAATTGGAAAATCAATTAGAGGTTTACTGTTTTTAAAAATTTCAAAAAAACGAGTTGGTTTTATTACATCACTGAAAATATTTCTTGTACAAGTGTCTACTTACTTTTTTTTAAAATTTAAACATTAGAGTGGTTATTTGTTAAATGTATTCTCACTATTTAATCTAAATTGGTTTGTATTATGGAAAAGAGAGAACAAAATCTTGAAAATTGATTTATTACACAAGTGTCTATGCTCACTCATTTTTTCTAAATTTAAAAAGATGGAGGGAAATTCTTTCTTGCTCATTATAGACAGTGTGTGTCTTTTCATTTGGGATTTATTATTATTTAATGTGCTATAAAATTATCATCTCTCTATGTGTATTTTAAATAAATGCATAAATATTTTTAAAAATGTCTTGCCCTGCATTTGCTCCATTAGACATCAGTGTATTTTAAATAATTTCATAATTATTTTTAAAAGTGTCTTGCCTTGTTTTTTGCCTAATTAGACATTTGGTGTTTTGTCAATACACATTTTAAATGTAATTAGCATTTTACAGGAAGAGAGAGTTATCATTATTGATAGTATTGAATTTTTACATGTGCATGCATAAATATCTATTTACATTACACTGTCAATTTTATCTATCAAAGCATTTTGTATGAATTTATTTAAATGTTATACTAATATTTTTTCCCATGTATTGGGTTTATGAAACAATTCTATCCAATGTTTTTTAAAAAAAATTTATGTTTCAAAAATTGATAATTCCCTATCATTTACTAATACATGGTCTATTTAGACCAAAGACAATGTCCCAATATTTTTGCAGTTTGTGCACATACATGAGTCCTTGCCCAAAACAAGTGAGGTCACACCTTTGTATGACACATAAGCAAACAACAGTTAATTTTTGTTAGTTATTTAAGACCTATTTTGGGAGTAAACCATCACTTTACAGTCAAATTGATAGCAAGCATCCAAATGAGATTTCATCAAGTTCAGCTTTGAACACTAACAATAGCCATGAATTTACCATACAAAGATTGGAAAATGCATGTCAAGGTGCTTTTTCAAATTATTTGTCAAACAATCTTAACTCAATTGATGTTTATGAGGCGTTCTCAAACCATTACAGGGCAATACATGAGGTAATTTCAAATGAGGTTTCCACACACTATTCCTTGAAAATATATTTAACTTGTGAAATCAAGATGGTGAAACCAGTGGAAAACAAGTAAGAAAAGTCAGCATTACTCCATCCAACATCACACCCCATATCAGTTTTTCAATCAGGTCTAAGTGAAACAAATTTCTACAACCTAGTTGATGAAATTTAAAATTATATTTGTATTTATGTCATGAATGGGAGCAGGTTTATATTAAAAAACATCAATAGAGTTGGACTTTGTGTGTCTAAATACCAACCATCTTGTGGAGGATCCTATATTCCATTACCTGACCATCTAAAAAGAAACAATTTCCTTGCAATGCTAAAACTGGTCAATCCAATTTGTGTTTCATATATTATGTATTAGCATGTCTCCACCCTGAAATTAAACAGAGATGTGAAATTGTAAGATTGAACAAATTTCTTCATGTTCCCACAGTCAATTAATGACATATCCATATTTGAAATGTGGAACTCAATAAACATAAATGTATATTCACTAAACAAGCAATGTCTTGTACCTGGGCACATGTCTCCATACCACCATCAGAAGACAATTTATTGTTGATTGAAGAAGATGAGAAGAGTCACTACCTTACCATTACAAATTTGAATGCATGTCTCTGATTTTTTAAAAATAGAAATCACGATTTTTACTTCCCAAATGTTTATCTGGGTTTACAACAAGAGAAAATTTATCAAAACACAAGAATAAATGCAAGGGAGTTGAGGATCCCAACATTACATTTCCAGATCAATCAGATAAAATCAAATTTAAAGCATTTGCAGGACAGAATTACATTCCCATTGTTGGTACTCTTCATATAGAAGCAATTTCAAGAAAGGTCCACAGCATGCAGCCTAACATGTCTACAATCTATACTATACACAAAGTTGAGCAAATTCCATCTGGTGTGTGTGTGTGTGTGTGTGGCAACAAGTAGCATGGACAAATTATTAACATGTGAGATATATATTGGCAAACTATGTACGAACAAGGGTGGAATCATTTATGTGAATTAGCAAAACAATCCTATGAGATGAAGCAGTGCCATTGTGAACTGATAATATCAGAGGAGCAGTGGAGAGTCATGTTGTCATCAGCAACAAGATGTATATTTTGTAAACATTCATTTACACAGGAGAATGTCAAAGTCTTAGATCACTGTCATTTTTCTGGAGAAATTAGAGTCATTGCACATAATAATTGTAATATTTTAAATTGGAGCCCACAATTTAAGCCAGTTTTTATGCATAATGGGAGCAAATACAATATGCATATTCTGTTAAAAAGTTTGTGTATAAAAGATGGGGAGAAGATATCATGCATTCCATGCACTTCTGAGGTGTTCTTATCACAAAGTTTGATGGTGCCTGTTGATGGATATAATGATAAACACAGAATTTACAAACCCATATATGAGGAACTTAGATTTTTGGATAGTTACTAGTTCATAAGTGATGGTCTGTCAAACCTCAAAAAAATATTGGAGCAGACAAGTATAAATTTTTAAATGATGGTATGGGGAAACAAAAACCTGAAGCATTCTCCCATGGAAAAGGTACATTCCCTTTCTCATGGTTTGATAGTTTTGAGAAATTTAAAGAATTGAGCCTCCCAGATTTGGAGTACTGGAGAGACAAATTGACTTGTAAAATCCCAATAACCCAACAGGAGCTGGATTTCAAATGTGACAACACATGGGTCTTGGGTGGGTGTGAAAATTTTAAACAATTACATAATAATTACTTGATTTCAGACACATTATTACTATTGGATGTGATAAGAGAATTTCATTTGGAAACCATGGAGACATATAAACTTGACCCCACCCACTTTTTTACATTATCCAATTTCAGCTGGCATGCAATGCTAAAACACTAAGGGGTATCACTCAATCCAATACATGATGAGATGGAATTCAATTTTATTCAAGGTGGTATTTGTGGTGGGATGTGTTCAATATTTTCTGATCAATATTTTAAGGCAAACAACCTGCTAGTGGAGGGATATGACCCTGAGAAGGAGACAAATTTCGGATTTTTCACAGATATGAATGGGCTCTATAGCAGAACAATGAGCTTACACTTGCCTGTGGGTGGACTGATGTGGTCTTCAGCTTGAAATTCTATGTTGAGTGTGTTTTGAAAATCACAAAATTCCACAAGGCTTTTGCATTTAGACAAGCCCCATTTTTAAAATCATATATTGATTTAAACACCAACAAACACAAAGCAGCACAAAATGATTTTGAGAAGGCATTCTATAAGTTAATGTTGAATGCTGTGTTTGGAAAGTGCATGGAAAATTTAAGAAAACAGGTAAATATAAAGTTTGCACATGTGCTGGAATCTGAGGAAAAGTTAATTAAAAAACCTGAATTTAAATCATATAACATTGTCAGCAAGGATTTGGTTCAGGTCATGCTCAGACAAAAGGATATTGAAGGGAACCAACCTAATTATCTTGGCATGGCTATACTTGATCTATCCAAGTTGTTAATGTTCAAATTCCACTATGAGGTTATGAAACCATCTTTTAAAAACAGAATTACATTATTGTATTCTGACACAGACTCATTACTCTATAAAATTAAGATGGAAAATTTGTACACAGAGCTAGGACTGATCTCACATCACTTTGACTTTTCAAATTATCCAATATCATCACCCCTATACTCTGATGTGAATAAAAAAGTGTACCTTAAAGTCAAGGACAAATTGGCTAGGGACGTATTAAACTGTGTAGTTGCACTCAAACCAAAACTATATTCTGTTGAATATACAAGCAAATGTCATGAGATATTGGAGAAGGCCAGTGCAAAAGGTGTAACCTGGTCAGTAAAGCAGATGATGAATTTTGATTTGCTCAAGAATATTCTTCTAGAAGATGGTATCAATCAAAGACTGATGACTGGAATACAATTGCATATGCATTCAATTAGTGTAGAGATGTCCAATCATATTGCACTGTCATGCTATGATAGCAAGCATTATCTTGTTAATAGTATAGAAACACTGCCATACACACATAAAGGTAATTTAATATTTCCATGTGTTTATAATGTTAAAAATTTTTGTTTAGACATTGAAAATATTAATTCACCATCCACCAGTTCTACACAAATTGATGGTGGAGTAAAATGCCCATTTAATTCCACACTGCCCTCCTGTACTTGCTCCAAGTCCTCATATATGGTAATTGTGAAATTTTTGTTTAGTTTATTAACATTTTGTTTAGATGTATTCCATCATGTTTATGTATAGCTAGCTCACTCCTCTCATTGTGTACACATGAATTTGTTAAGCCTCCCTCATGTATGATGATTTTGTAACATTATTACAAAATTAATTAATTATTTAGAAAATTCCTCCATTTGAGTAATTGATTGACATACAAAGTTTTGTTCAATTCTCTGTGTCTACATATTTTGTTATATCCTTCTACATATGTTTTTTGTCAACATTGTTATAAATTAGTTTCTTATTTAGAATTCCACCATTTGAGAAATTGATTGATGTACAAAGTTTTGTTCAATTCTCCATGTCTACATATTTTGTTATATCTTTCTATGTATGCTTTTCATCAACATTGTTATAAATTAATTTTTTATTTAGAATTCCTCCATTTGAATAATTGTCCAATGTACAATGTTTACCTCATTCTCCATGTCCATGTATTTTGTTATGTATTCACTCCAAGTATGTTTTCATCAACAATGTTACAAATTAATTTTTTTGTTTAGAAATCCCTGTTTGAATAATTTGCTGATACTTATCAACTGAAAAAGAAGAAAACCAGTTCCCTTTCAATGCTCCTTGTGTACATGTTTTACTTTGTAAAGATGGTATAATCTAATTAATATATTGATTTTTTATACACACATTTAGTCCCCACACAAAAATAGAGAAATGTCTCCTCACTGCTGATGAAATCTTATTGTAGAATCTTGACAACCTTCCAACTAGCAAGTCTGAATGTAATTTAGGAGCTTCTTTGACTACTTCCTATCTTTTCCTAGTAAGGTAGGTGACAGATTCCAAATTCCATGTCTATTCTTTTGTTTTTACTTGTGGTGACTTAACAATTAGACTAATATCTAAGCAACAACTATAATTGGCACTAGAAGTAACAACAGCAATTTAGGTTCAAGACAAGAGATGGCTGGTACAAAGTACAGGGTCAAACACCTGACCAGAAGCAAAGCACAAAGAGGAATTGAAGAACTATGATGTAACTATTAATTCCAAAGAATGCTTTAACATCAAAAGATACACCAATCACCACACCAATTACTCAGTGCTTGAAATAATGTGTGATGATGCAATAGTGACAGTGTGTGGATAACCTACTAATTTAATACATTGATTGCTCTTGTTATTAATGATGTTGCAATGTAAAGGAAACTCGCAACCTGAATGCATTAGCTTGTTATTGTGCCTTACATGTAATAATCCTACATATAAATATTTACATGCTAACAACCTATTGTACATGTGAACAATCAATGTGGTCAGCATAAAGCTAGGAATTAGGTCATTAGGTTGACTATGAATTAAATACAATGTAATGACATTGATAACCTTCCACTGCAAACAAAATGTGATTTCTCCTACAAGGGCTAATGTAAGCATAATACTGTAATAAAACAAACAATGAATAATAGGAAAGCTATAACNGAACTATGATGTAACTATTAATTCCAAAGAATGCTTTAACATCAAAAGATACACCAATCACCACACCAATTACTCAGTGCTTGAAATAATGTGTGATGATGCAATAGTGACAGTGTGTGGATAACCTACTAATTTAATACATTGATTGCTCTTGTTATTAATGATGTTGCAATGTAAAGGAAACTCGCAACCTGAATGCATTAGCTTGTTATTGTGCCTTACATGTAATAATCCTACATATAAATATTTACATGCTAACAACCTATTGTACATGTGAACAATCAATGTGGTCAGCATAAAGCTAGGAATTAGGTCATTAGGTTGACTATGAATTAAATACAATGNTTAATATTTATTTCAAAATTCAGTCTTAGTTCTTCCTTTCTTTCTCTCAACTTGACCACACATGATTTGAATTATGTTACACTCCCCCTCCAACATAGCTAATTAAGGATCATGACTATCTCTGCATGGACCATTTCCACTGCCTGTTTTATCATTGTGTTCCCATTCGGTTTTCTCAAACTTTTCATCTTTAGTTAGTTTCAACACTACTTCCTTCTCTGTAGTTACCAAATTCTTATGTCGTAGAAACATTGGGTTTCTTAATTTGTTCAATATCATACAGATACTGTGTAGTTCATTTAATTTCCCATTGAATTCCTCATAATATTTCTCGTAAAGTTTCAATCCTTTGATTGCTATCATAAGCATCATTATCGCATCCACTCTACTCATGTAAGCCAGCTCAGGCCTTATTGTTGTGTTTGGGTAGAAGAATTCGTATGTAGATCTTAATGATTTCAATATAGAAGCTTCATCATAAAACGCACTTATATTGTTTCTTACTTCATCCCTTGTTATCTGATCTGGATCATTTTTCCCCAATTGTGCCATCATTATTATTTCCACTTGCCGCATTACATCATAATATCTATATGTAGGACTCCATAGTTTGCCCCACACTATATTGTTGATTTCTGAGAACAACATGACTGTCTGTGTATTTCTCTTTTCGATTTCACTTCGCACCTTCTTTATCTGTTTATGTATGGCTTCACCTTCACAGTACAAATCATACGGGGTAACTTCTCCTTCAATATATACTCTTTCTTTGTTGTTGTTCTTTATTAATATCTCTTTTGATTTTCTATACTGTTCATCTCTAACAATCTTTTCAGCTTCTTCCAATTTGTTTATGTAAGTATTCTCCTCATGCCACAATGCTTTTACTGGCTTTTTGTTTTTTAGTTGCCATATTGGTAATAGCATGGGTACTGAGATTGTCAGCAGCAGTGTACATTTTAACAATGTAGTCATTGTATGCTTCTCTATCTCTTCATACAAGCCTTCAATTTTTGATGTAGTTGTCATCCCAAATGTAGCAGGATAATTGTTTTTACTTGTTTTGATATTTTCCCAAAACATGTTGGTCAATCCCTGCTTCATCAGATTTTGTGCAGTTTCAGCTTTTATCACGAACTTTGAGGTTATACATTCAATATCTATGGCCAATTGGTTTTGCGGTTGTAACATCTGATTGATTTCTTGCCTTGTGAATGCTTTGGTACACAATATCTTTATCATTGATTTTGTTTCCTTTTCATATACTTCACCATAGATTCTCTGTACTATGTTATCTGTTTTTTCTCTTCTCACCATTATTTCCACCAAAAGATGTTCATCATCTGCATCCAGCCATGATATCTCACTAGGCTCTTGTTCACCCCATTTTTCCATGTTGACTTTGTCTATTTCTTTTTGTGTTTCAGGGGTTAATGCAATCGTAGCAATAGTTCCTCCATTCGCATTTCCTCTTGTGATTTGCTAACCATTTTGATAATTTCTATCAGTGTGTTTTCGCCTTCTTCTCACATTATTTCCAATTTCTTTATTATCGTCATATATGCACATTGAGGATATTCACGAATATACTTTTTCATCTCTTGTGTGATTGTTTTGTTAATTTCTTTCCTTTCAATCTCTTTAATCATTTCCAGTGTGCTAGCACTTTCTCTTCTAATTAGATTACAAGTTGTCAGCCACGGTTGTTGTTTTAAGGATTTCAGCTTTGTATTTGAAGTAGCTCGCCACATAAATTTTTTTGCTTCATCATTCAGTATGTCTATTTCTGCCGGACATATTTCCATCTTGTTGGCAAGTTCTACAATACTTGGTCTGCCTAACATATGTTGTTGAGTTAGTAATTGTGTGTACTACTTTTCAAACTTCTGTTGAACTTTCTTAGTTGGCGATAGTGACAATATTTCCACGTACTGTAACAACCACTGTTTTATGTTTACCAGTATCAGAGCTACTGCTATTTCATACTTTTTATTCTTTGCTTACCTTTCCGTTCTTTTCTTCTGATTGGCAATACTAGCTTTTCATTATTTGTCAAAGCTATACTTAATATCCATATTGATGTCCGTGCTCTTATGTGTGGTGCATTAACTTCTTCAAAAATCATGTTTCTGAAATTTCGTTTTGAATCCATCTTGTAAGCTTTTCTAATTTCGAGTAACACCATTTCCACTGTTCTGTGATAGGTTTTTATAGGCGATGTTATATCAATACTAGGCCATTCTCCATATACAGGCTTTTCAGTTTTCATTTCTTTCCACACATTCATGATGTTTTTTAAATGTTCAGGTGTCTGATTCATACTGCACTTTACATACAGATTCCGTGTTTCTTCTAGATTTTCTTTCATTCCAAGCATTTCCATGGTTTTTACTTGATAATACATATCTATCACTATTTTTGGCTCGACCATCGCTCTTTCTGCTGGAGCAATATTGTTTATTTGCAAATCTATGTTAATCATTTCTGATATTGCTTTGCCACTTTTTTCCATTATGAAAATATTCTCCAATTTGTCTTCCAAATTTTGTAGAAAGTCTGGCACGTCCTCTCCTTCTTGCTTTCTCACAATTATTATGACTTTCGTTTTATATTGTTTAGCCATTTTCAGTATTTCTTCAATATGTCCTTCCAGGTTTTTAGAGACCATTTCTGCTTGTTTGATGAAATATATTACTGTTAAGTGCTCTCTGTCTAAATTAACTTGTTCACATTTCTCGATCAGCTTATTTTTGTTTTTAATCAATTTCTGGACATCCTTTAGTGTGAATTTTTCTTCAAACGTTATATGTACCATACTTTTGAAGTAAGGTCGATTGAATGCCTCCTTCATATCTTTAGAATATGCTGCAATTGTGTTGCATACTGGCCTATTCTGCTTGTCAATTACTATGGGTATTTCTGATGCCTCTGTTTCTTTTGTTGATGAGTTTTGTTGTAAAAATCTTTTCATTTCTGGTGACAAATTATCTTGGGAATTGTAATGGATTTTCCTGTTCACTATAAAATATGGGTGGATTTTATCTTTCCCAATTTTCGTCATTCTACTTTTTCTCTCCTCTGATCTCAATGATTTTGTTGTAGTTGATGAATGTCTATGTGAGAATGGCTGCAAACTACGTGTTGTAAATGAACTCGTTGACGGCTGTTCTGAAGTGTCCATTTCTGATTCTTCACTGATCTCTTGAATATCTGGGTCAACATATTGACCACAGACTTTAGTACCTGCTGCCTTTAAGTGCAGTTGAGGACTTATTTGCATAGCTTTGTACTCTCTGCCCTTTAATTGATATCATGTTCTGCTGGATTTGGGGAAGTGTTCCATTGACGATTCAGATTTTTGTTCCAACCTCACACCCTTTATTTGGCAATCAGTATCTCATTTTGGTGTCATCTCCATCCTCATGCCCTTTAAGTCACAATTGGATTGCGGTGATCTCCTTCATACTCTTCTTCTTTTATTCATTGGTGTTATTCTCTCCATCCTCATGCCCTTTAAGTGACAATCAGATTGTGGAGATTTTCTTTGCACTCATCTTCTTTTGTTGACCAGTGAAGACTGCTCCATCCTCATGCCCTTTAAATGACAATCGGATTGCGGAGACCTCATGCTTCCAGTATGACTGCTAGAATTCTCTCCCCTTGTCATGCTCTTTAACTGACGATTGGATTTCAGGGATCTCCTGCGTACTATTCTGCTCTTCAACGGTGATCTGCTGTTGGCTCTCTTCATTATCTAATCTAAATGGAGTTACTAAATTTTAATCCCATATTTCAGGGTCGAATTTATTTTTATTTTTTACAGCCCTCTGGGGCATCACTCTCCTCTCGACTTCATCATCTCCTGAAATTCTTCTTCTGCTACACTGTCAAGATCATCCATTTCACAATATACACCATCATTATTTTCTATAAATTTAAATTGCGCATTTTTGTCTAATTTCACTTGTTCTTCGTCCTTTGTTGCCCTTTGAAAATGTAAAATTCTACCATCACTAAGTTTATAATTATTATTATTTGGTAATGTTTGTGAAATGACAAATGGCCCAGACCACTGTGTTTTTAATTTTCTTACTTGGTTTACGTCATGTGTCCTCAATAGTGTGTATGCGTAAGCCTTATCACCCTTCCTGTGTGGTTTTCCATAAATTTTCTTATTGAAATTTCTCTGCTGTCTTATTGCAGACTTTTTCATATTGTGACACATCGCTTCATGGATTCTTGTTAATTGATTTTTTATCTTTTTAATATATTCATTATCTGGTTTTTCTGAATAAGTACTATATTGCTAAGATATCTGCGTCGCTGCCTCTCTACCATACATCACTTTAAAAGGTGTTGTCCCTGTATTAGAATGTACTGAAGTATATTAAAAATACTCTAACATTTCTATTACTTCTCTCCAATCTCTTCCACCAATCCTTGATGTTAACACTCTTATTAACTTAATCATTGTTCTGTTTAAGCNGCTTTAAAAGGTGTTGTCCCTGTAGTAGAATGTACTGAAGTATTATAAAAATACTCTACCATTTCTATTACTTCTCTCCAATCTCTTCCACTGATCCTCGATGTTAACTCTTATTAACTTAATCATCATTCTATTTAAGCACTCCACTGCCCCATTTGCTTGTGGGTGATATGCTGTTGTTTTCTCTGTCATTATTTCCAGCAACTTCGTCATTTCTTCAAATAACTTACTTTTGAATTGCATGCCTCTGTCGGATATTATTACCTCCATTGATCCAAATTTTAATATCCATTCCTTCATTATTTTCTCCGCCACAATTTTCACTGTTGTGGAATCCAATGGAATCATTCTTGCGTATTTCGTAAAGTTATCTACTATCACCAAAATATATTGATAACCTTCATTGTCTTGCAACAATTTTTCTAAGTCAACATGTACTATTTGATTTGGTGCATTTTCAATTATTTTCTCCAATGGCGCCGTTTGCCTCGGAAAATGACTCTTATTGTTCAACAAGCATGTGTTTCAATTATTAATAACGTCTTCTACTACTTTTCTAATTCCAATTGTTATAAATCTTGTGTTAAACATTTGTTCAGTTTGGATTATTCCAATGTGCCCTTTTTCACGAATTTTCCTCACCAATTCCCTTTTATAATATTCTGGGATC